>JAQMYG010000010.1:10039979-10053238 GCA_030014215.1 Clariallabes teugelsi
TGAATACTTGACTACTACTATAGTGATACAGTGTATGCTGTCATTTATAAGTAAATCTAGATATAACAAATATTAACGTATCATGGTGAAGAAACAAACTGCGATTTCCTGGTAACAAAATTGTGGCTAGTAAAAAGGCTGAATGGCTAGTGACTCCGGAAATCCACTATATACGTTATACTATATAACGATATAGATATTTATACTATAAAACGAGCACTTTAATGCATTTGAGATTTTCTTTTGAGCATGGTATACAAGCTCTGTCTAAGGGAGCAATGTCAAACCTCATGATGGTATGTGCCAAACTCTGAAAAAGTGCCTCAGGAAGTTGTAAGTTGAAGTTCACTGACAGAAAGCGATGGACACTTGAAGCTGGATAGTTTCTGAAAATCAGTGAAAAGGAATCTACAATATAGTGAGAGAAATCAGTTTTCTCTATATTGAAGGTTATACCTGAACCAAAAACTTCATTTATTCGTCATCATTTACATGTCATTATGTTACTAAAGGTGATTTATAGTTTGATAAGCCTGCAGTTTCTTCATAACTTATACTGTAGCTAGTGATTCAATATGTATCGTATTTCTATATGGGCCATCTAAACACATTGTATTATCATATGTTAACAGATTTTATAGCCTAGTTTTCAGTTTCCTCAATATTTGAAGAAGTCTCCAGTGTCAGCAGTCAGAGGTGTAACAGGCAAATGTAAGACTATTTACAAGACATTCTTCATGACTTATGTTTTTTACTTATTTATTTAA
This sequence comes from Clariallabes teugelsi, assembly GCA_030014215.1. Taxonomy (NCBI): domain Eukaryota; kingdom Metazoa; phylum Chordata; class Actinopteri; order Siluriformes; family Clariidae; genus Clariallabes; species Clariallabes teugelsi. The sequence continues at coordinate 10,040,747 of JAQMYG010000010.1, forward strand.
CATATTAATTGTTAATATAAATAGTTCTTTAATTAATAAAAAATAGTTAGCGTTGGTTAATTGTTAATGTATCACTTCTGAATGTGATGTTATAGGAGATTTATCTTTGAGGTAAGTAACAGTAACTCTTCTTTATGTAGTGCTCCATCACACCACTTTCTCTATAACAGCATGACATGTTGTTTGAGATGTTAATGTGTTTTATTCCTAACATATGAATTCACAAACTTGCATTTTCAGACAAGAAACATCATCTTGCCTACAGTCTTCTTTATGATCCAGATGCAGAGCCTAATACTACATTAACAATTAAAAACACCATTATTTATGTCAAATAATTATGATAAAAGTTTGTTAAATAGACAGCCTGTGATATAAAATAAATTAGTAAAAAATAAATACATTTAAAAAATGCCAAAGCCTGTGATGGATCTTTTGTTCTTTGAGAAATGTCCAATAGCAATTAAAAAGCATTATAAGCAAAACACACTGCAACACATTTACTAGCCTTGTGTGCATTGGTTTAAGAAGCCATTATAATAAACCACTGTCATAAAGACAATGTGTGAGCTGGCCCTCGTCCTTGTAGTACAAGAAACAAAGCCAACTGTTCCACTAATTGTTATGAAGGTGGGAAGAGGTACACACTAATGAACCAATAAACTGTAACTCAAACACAAGTGAGCAACCTGTATGAACATATCCATGCATGTGCAAAGTGCATTTTTTAAAATGTAGTTCTTTTTTTCATCTCTGTTATCAAATTTAGATTTTTTTAACCAAAGGCCCTTTTGAACGTACTGAAACAACCTGTACAGAAGCACACACACACACACACACACAGTTTAACCTAAATCCCCTTAATTGGTTGGTCAATGTTGTTCGAGTCGCTTGGATGAGCCCAGTTGTTGTGGATAATGACCTTCGTGTCTATCAGTCCATCTTCCCTGCTGACACAGACACGTACTCCATCGATCAAGAGAGAACAGGTTATCTCTGTCTCTTGCACAGCGACACACATACACACACACAGAGAGACGCTTACATGCATCATCAGACACCAAACAGTTTAAGCTAATGAGGTAAACACCATCAATGACTGTTCATTCAGCGTTATAACTGAACCCATAGGGCAGCAACTGAGTGCTACACAAACCGAATATGTGAATTATTAATGACGAATGAAAGCCAATTTAGGTACTTAGTAAATTTAATGATATGTTAACAAAACTGCTTAATACATTTAATTTGATCATGGAAACACAAGACATTAACTTGTACACACAGACAAATGAGTATACATTCAATAAGGCTGAGAACGAGAATGAGCAGAGACTCCTCAGGTAAATGGGTGGATTATTCCTGAATCCTCAGTGTTGCTATTTTAAGAACATGGTCACCTTTAAGCATTAACAAGAAACAAGACTGATCTAGAGAAAGTGAGTGGACAGAGTAAATTGCCAGTATAACAAAGGATGAGCCTACTGGGAGAATTTAAAGCAAATAATAAAGCCTTAAACTGAATCCTAAAATGCACTGAAACCACAAAGGAGGGAAGCTAAAACCTGAGTCATATCTTCACTCGTCTTGGAAAACTGTCAGTAGTTGCACAGTGACATTTTGGACTAAGCGTAGGTGGGAGGGGAAATGACTAACACTAAGGTATGGAAAATAATCCAATAAAACATGAAAGCAAATTAACAAAACTAATACTCAATTTTACTTTTTTTTTTTTTTTTTTTTTTTAATAACAAGAGTGTTGGCAGATTGATAAATGCTGTTTCAGGACCAATATTCTATTAGTAAATTTGGTGATCCCAACAAAAGAATATTACGGAAAAGATATTATCCATCTGAATTTTATATTCTCAATACAATCACTTACATTTTAGGAGATGTGTGCTTAACACTATTGAAACTAAATAGAAACATACTGTATTAATAACAAACAACAAATTATAATATGACAAATTATAAATAACAAATTGGGATTAAAATGAAACTCATAACGTTGTTAACCCAAAAGAAAAAAAAAGAAAAAAAAAAAGAAATTTGGGGTTTAAAAAAAAATTGCCTGATTATTTTTAATTGTTTAAAAAAGCTATCCATTTTTAAATATCCTAAAAACAATAACTGGTCACATTTTAAAAGGTGGATAGGAATTTTTAAACAGTGGACTTTTTAAAAGGTGGATATTACTGCAAAGCTAAGATCATATTATGTACAGTAATAACATGGTTTTACCAGGGACTTGAATGTTAAAAACTGCCCTAAATACAAGCCTTAAGGAATTCAACATGGGTTGAAGTCAGGAGAGGAAAGAAATTGACAGTTCTGTCTGGGATAAGAAATAATCAAATCAAGTGCCACACACCGAGTGCCATTGCAAAACCCCAATTCAGCTTGATTGCATTGCAGAAAATGTCGGCTTTAATTGAGTTGCATGTCACTTACAGCGGACACATACGGTGCATCCAGTAAAAGATTCATCCTCATAACCGCAACAAAATGACTGACAAAATTCCCCAAAACAGTTAAGAACAGAAATGGTTTTGTCACACAAGGTCTCTTTGGTGTCCCAATTTTCTGTTGCTATGCCAACTGAACCTTCGTTGCCACGCCACCAGATTCTCAGAGTAATGCAGTGGAAGATTTGAAAGACATTTTCACTCTCTTTTCCTTAACCTCTCTGTTATTGTCAATCAAGGACAGGTGTGACTGGCAGTTTCGCTGAATCTACCGAGCAGGGCCAAAACAAATCTATCCCCTTACGTTAATAATCAAACGCGAGTCCGAAGACAGAGACACATAATCAAACGTTTTAGGCTGGCTGATGACTCTCCGCTCATCTCTATCGCAACAAATGAGTCTTATTTGTTCCGTAAAAGAAAACAAGGGAGGGACTGGCCAGCAGGTGCTTTGCTCATTTATTTTAACTCTCTTTCCTTTCATTTTCTTCTTGTTAGCCTACTTATTTTTTTAAAAACTGACAAGATTCTACATTCATTACTCAAGTCTGGAAAAAGGCAACAAGACTAAGAGCAATTTTGAGAGTAATTCAGATGCACACACACACACACTCACAGTTTGTCTTACTGTTCTTATGAGGCCCTCCATTGATATATTTATTACAGTAAGTATTTAATGCTACGCACACATTCAAATCTAACTGCCTAGCCAAATCGAAACATCTGTCTCTTTTTAGGGATTTTTTGGTTTTGTTTGTTTTGTTATTTGTTTGTTTATTTTTTTTAAAAAACAACATTTTTTTGATGGGGACCAGCCAAATTTGGTCGCAACCTAGATTAAAAAAAAAAAAAAAAAAACATGCCTAAACACGCACAAACACAAGCATATCAGCATATCTTCCCCATTAATGATAGAGGAAGGTATTTTAAAAAGAAAGAAAGAAAGAAAGAAAGAAAGAAATATGAATTCCTTACCTTGAACATTGCCCGCCCAACTGCCATTCTCTCTGCTCAACTCTGGCATGATGGTTTGAGCTGGGTCTCCACTCTTCCTCTCATAGCCTCAGATGGAGGGATAACAAATGAATAAGGCAGCACAAAGGGGACCACAGAGGAAGCAAGGGTTTTGTGTAAAACAACAAAAACAGGTTCTGGATGGTCCCCGGACTGGTTTGGCTTTACTGTAGATCCAGGTAGAACCAGATGATTTAAGTTCAAAGATCAATCAAGAAAATAGTCCAGAAAAACGGCAACTGCTTCCCTAACTTAGATCAATAAAGGATAAATGAAATATTAAACTGCAAATGTCAGTCTTGTTTAGTAAAAATACACTTACAAAAATGCATCTAAATGCCCTGGATAGCACTCCTGAGGCTTATGTCTCTGGTGGCATTGTCTTCTTACAAAAAAGAATAATAATAAAAATGATATGAGTCAATACTAGAGAGGTGAAAAATGAAAGCTTGTAAGCAGCTGAGTGAGTTTTGTCCTTTTGGCTTCTTTCTTTGTATCTTTAAAAGATACTATTTTGAGGGGAAAAAATGAATCTTTAGATCTTCACTGATGTAGGTCTCCAGCTGTCGGTCGGTTCTCTTCGAAGATCCCCACCTGCATCCTCCACTGCCTCCTTATTGCATCACTATGAGAAAGAAAAGGGAAAGAAAACTGTCATTTCTCACCTCTGGTGTACGTGCCGGGGTTGTGCTCTGAGCTGTGCATGTGAGCAGAGCTGAAACTAAAAAAAATTTAATTTTTCTCCTGACACCCATTTTAGGTCGTTTTACCAGGCTGGACACATTAGCTCCACTATGAGTCATAAAACAAATGAGAGGACTTGATTGAAAGGACAGGCGATTCTGAAGTGTGGTAAATAAAGAATGATTTGCAGTTGCACAATATTACTGTAGCTGTGAACATTTACCTCAAGTGCAGCAAACATGAGTAGAAGGTAAGAAACCAACAATAATAATTTTAACAGAAATAGAAAATAAAGGTTATACTAAAGCATTTTATATTGTTCTACTGGTAAATTTCTTTGAATATGTCGGAATTTATACATTTTTAACCACCAGCACTAACAGTAGTTAAGGTTGTATAATTCGCTCTGTCCTATGATGATATTGTTTCTATAGTAACTAAGTCATTTACAGGGTCTTGTATGGTCCGTACAATTTAAGTCAAATAACAAATGAATAAAGATAATGTGTTGTTTTTGATTACAGAAAACTCACTCACTCACTCATAGTCTATACCACTTAATCCTGTATACAGGGTCGCAGGAGGGCCTAGAGCTTATCCCAGGAGACTTAAGGAATGAGGTAGGGTACACTCTGGACAATCCATTGCAGGTCACATACATTTACACACTAACACGCTCATTCACACACTATAGGCAATTTGAGAACGTCAATTAGCCTAATCTGCATGTCCTTGGACCGTGGAGGGAAACTGGATTACCCAAAGGAAAACCACCAATCACGGGGAGAACATGCAAATTCCATCCGTACAGAGGCGGGAATTGAACCCGGACCCTGGAGGTGCAAGGTGACGGTGCTAAGCACTAAGCCACGATTACAGAAAACTTCATAACAAAAAATATATTAAAGTTGTTCATTGTTCAACATTTACACAAGGAGCTTCATGTGTCCAAGCTTTGTAAAGGTCAGTTAGAGTCTTCACAGCAGAGAACAGTGCTATGTCTGCTAACATGACAGGCTCTATTTTAGGTCTCATCTAATAACAATTTGGGGCTATTATTATATATGTTAAGTGTTAATTAAGAACTAACTTGTCTCACAGACATTTTACAACGATTAATATAACTATAAACAGTAAAAAATAAAAAAATAAAATAAAAAACACTACATTTTGTTCATTACAGAATTGTAATAACTGACAAATCATTGTGGTGTGAGATAAATGAAACACTTTAGGACATACTGATATTGGAAGATAATTCAGTTTCACGTCAGGCTGCATCACACCACCCTATTGTTGATTATTTTCCAATTACAACACACAGCATTGTGTTTTAGTCCTTTTATATCTCACCTCAGTGCTTCAGCTGTTTTTGATAACAGAATCAAGTTTTAGGAATATTAAAAAATGCATCATAAGCAGCTAAACAGTATTATTTCTTGCAGATCATCATTTACCCAAGCTAAAGCTGAAGTAGGCTAGTGGTGTCCACTGAATGATATTCAAGACAAATAGGCATGCATTTAAATTTTTCCAGTTTTTATGCTTTTGTTGGATTTTGCGGGATAGCAGGTGAACAAAACATGAGTTAACGTATCTTGATTAGGGACATTTAAAAATAGTATAGTGATAAATTATATTGCTTAATAACTTCTCCCCACAATCAAGCATTCCTTAAAACTTTTATTTGCTCAATGAGAGTTGTGTAAAGCCATGCCCACATGCAGAGTAATCTACATGCACGACAAGTGTCTTTGACATCTTCGCAGAGTATTGCTATGATGAAAAAAAAACACTGTTATGACACCCTCATCAAGTATATTAAACAACTGTTGGATTTGTGACCCATAGAAATTAGTCTAGAAGGATTGGGCGTGTGAAATTGATTCAACAGGCTACTGACAACTAGTTTTTCTGTTTTATGGGTTTTAGCAACAAAAGACTTTTTCTTTCTGCACTAGTTTCCGGTGAAATAGCAAATAAGGGCCTAGACCTTTCAACTGACCAATATCCAGAAAGGCCACAAGAGGAAATAAAATTCAAGAGTATCATTATGTCTTCCTCTGCTACTTACCATTGCAACCTTTTCGCCAGTGTCTCACTGATATCTGGATGATGGACAAATGGGACAGAGAAAATACAAGCAACACAAGAGGATCTCCTCTGACATGTCGATAGAGCCAAACTCATGGGCTTTCCAATGATGTCCTTGAAATTCAAGAAAAATGTGAAGTAGGAAGGAGGGGCTGCAGTGATAGACTTAACAAGAATCTGATTTGGGTAAATCCAACTGGCTTGTAATGTTTGAACACGCCCGAAATCGGGGAAAAACACTGCCAAAACTTATTGAAAACCAGAAAATGGATAGAAAAGTGGGAGTACAAGCAAGAAATGAATGAAAGAGAGGGATCTCCACAATTTTAACAATCAGTTCATTGGGATAATTACAAAAAGATTTGCATTTAATTTATTTAAGGTAATTTTAAGAACTCCCATTTATTTTCCATTAAAATAGCTATATTTTCCCTTCTTGTTTTAAGAAATAAAAAAGCATGTTTCTCAGTCTTAAGCTACCTAATCAGGACTTTAAACTGAGATGTTACAAATGTTCACAAAAACAGCAAAAAGTTTCGAAAGGATATAACTTCTTGGAAATCTCCAACTGAGTGAATTTGTGAATGAGTCAGAAAGCTGTCTTTAATTCTCTAATGGGTTTGTTCCCATGCCATCTGGGAATGCAGTGCTTTGGCATGTCAGCTGATTTTTGGTGGCTGAGGGGTTGGGGAAGGGGGAAGGGGGAGTTCTGAGGCAAGCGAGAGAACAAGGGAAATTTTGAGAGGAGCGAGGGTGAGAAAGAGAGACGGAGGCCAGAGAAGTGCGAGTTCGTCCCTTAGGTGATAGACGGGCCGAGATGTGGCAGGGAAGAAAATAAAGCCGAAGGAGTGACACATGAAAATTAAACACTCAATAAATAGGGATCTATAATGCGGCAGGTTAAATCCATGGGAACAAAAGGCAGTGGAAGAGGAGGAAGGTGTAAAAATAAAAACCAGTGGCCAGAGATGAACTTCAGATCATTTCAAATCAAAATGGGAGGTTGGAGTGATGATAAAAACAGCTTGACTGTGTCAAGGAAATCTTAAATATGTTAACATGTAAATGCTGATGACATTTGCTACTGTGGATTTTGAACACACAGTTGCCTACTTTATGAAGAACACACCAAGCAAAGAAAAGCCTGATAACATTTTAACAACTTACACATCCAAATTACTGACTGTTAACTACATTTTAGTGCTAATGAGAAGTGTAATTAGCACATCCATTTTGCACACCATGACATCCTGATTTCAGATATTCCAGTGGGATGGTAAACCATAAACTAATCATGGAAACTGGATCAAGACTTATAAACCACAAACATTACACAGTACAATGTGTGCTTAATTTAGTGTAAGTGGTGACAAAAAACAGATACAAAGTAAATTACTGTACCATTGAATAAGTAGTTACGCCTTGGTTTGGCTTATAGTGGTCTGATGAATTAATGAACAAACTGCTTCACATTGCACCAACATCAAACACTTTTACTTCATGGGTGTGGTGTCATCCATTCAGGTTCAACATAGATACTAAAGATGGAAAAAATAAATATGTGGTGACTTTTTATATGTGTATTTCAGGAGGGACAGAATGGCACAGGACTGGAGACCCCTGACTTAACAGATGACAGAAAAAGTGGTAGACCTTTGGAAATGGGCAAGCAAACGGGATGGAGAAATGGCATAGGACCAGCACAGAGATCCTGGTCACATCTGCCCGTTTGTTTAGTGTGTGCATGTGCAAGTGTATGTACGTGTGTGTGTCAATGTGTGTTTCGTGTACACATAAAGTAGAAGACACACAGGTACACACACAGACAAACAGGTCAGACAGACACTAAACAAGTTAATTAAACCTACCTAGAGGAACTTTAAAGCATCCCGAAAAAAAGAAGTGATGTGAAAGGACAGGTAGTGGAGGACCAAGGGAAGGAAAAAAGGAAAAGAGGGGAAAAAGAAGGGATGATACAACTAAAAGTAGAGGAATATGGTAGGCTGTAGTTGTTCTTTTTAAAGAATTCTGTCCAGCTTTCATTCAGTGAATGCCAGAGTTTTTTGTTGGAGGGGGGCAGGATGGATGGAGAAAAGGATGGTCCGACCGGAGATGGGAAAGAGGGACTGATGGAGGAGTGGAGTCGGAGCAAATTCAGAATCAAGGGCCACGGAAAAGAAAATGAAAGGAAAGAACGGAATAAAGCCCCTCTCCCCTTCTTTCCCTGCTCCAGTGTGTGTCATAGGTAGACAAAATTGTACACCATGTAGATGGAGAAATAAATCAGGAGGCAAATGATGGAGAGCGCAAACAGGTGAAAAGAAGATGCGCCTCCCAGCACCACAATGAGGAAAAAGAAAAAAACAAAACGAAAGAAAAAAACGAATATCCCAGCGACTTCCGTTTTTCCCTCCTGTCCTCTTTTTCTCTCTCTCCTTTAACTGAGTGGTAGATTGCAGGAGGTGATGTCTGTCTGTCAGTTCCTTCCTCCTGTCCTCCTTGTTGCAGTTGATTCTTGCTTTCTGTTTTATGCTTTCTTTTTCCTCCCACTCTCTGGTGACTTGTTGAAATGGAGTCCTTCGTTTAAAGTGTGAAATAGCCCTTTTCCATGGACAGTGACTGAGGGAGCGCAGAGGGGAAACTGGCTGCAGAGGTGCTAGCAGTTACACTGTCTGCCTATGAATGCCCCAATGTGTGCTCTCCCTCTCTCTCTCTCTCTCTCTCTCTCTCTTTCTCTCTCATTCTGCACTTACTGGTACAAAAAGGGAAGGAGTGGGAGAGACAGAGGGAGGTGTGAAGAGGGAGCCCTCTACAGGATTATATATTAACTGAGAGAGAAATTATTTGTTAGATGTGTTATTTGGTTATTTGGGTGGAATTTTTTTAGTCTTTATGTTTCACACTGGTTCTTTAGATTATTAGGGGATTCAGAAAAAAAATCTTTAAAAAAAAAAAAAAGAATGTCACTTTTTCCCCTAGTGGGACAAACAGACAAGGCAGTTTTCATTAACTTGATAGTTATACATAAATTGTCTTCAATGTGCAGATTTAAGAAATTAATGAGACCTCTTACTTCTATTTCTCAGAAGTTTCTCTTTTATGTAAAGCATGGTCTCTAAAATGTTTTCTCTTCTGTGTTATTTTAACTTGTGTTCACTCCCGCCTCACATTTTATTGTCAGAACCTCTCTCAGTCTTTTGATTCCTGACTTGAGCTTGTCCTTGCCTCTTCTTTTAATCCTTTCATCTTATGTGTCTTCCCCTCATCTCTGGTTAGACAGTTTGTCTCTTTAACTTATCTTCTCCAACTGTCAGAAAGGAAGGGAAATAAGAGATGAACTAAGGATAAGGAGAGATCAAGGATTACAGGAGACCATTTTCAAACAATTTCTTATATCTTTTTGGTTTTACGATAAAATAAGATAAGATATACCTTTATTCGTCCCATAGTTGAGGAAATTTCTTATCTTAAGGTATATCTTATCATGCTAATTCATATTGTATGGCCCCTGAATATACGTAACCAGGAGCAAAGCAAGAAGAATCAACCATACAAAGCAACTGCTTGTTTCACCCAGTAAAAGAGTCCTAAGGATTCCAAGAGTCCCAAAAGATATCCATCCATTCCTTGGATTTGTCCAACATCCACTGATTAGTGCCCTGCTCTAAACGTCTGGAAAGTGGTAATGACCTGCTGAGTTAAATCCAATGTGAGTTTTAACAAAGCTATGCTGAACTTTAGCATTTAAGCTTTGATGTAGTCACTTTGCAATACATCCCCTTATTATCTTCTTATAGAAATCCATTAGCCAGCACAGTTAGTCCATGTGTTTGAGCATCTGTATAAATCTAGCAGTTTATTAGTTAGCTAATGTCGAAACAGAATTTAAAACAAGTGGTGCCACAAAACACCTGAAATTACAGGAAAGTTCAGGAGAAAATTTATATTTTACAGGCTTGTGTGAAATCCAGCTGAAGCAACTGGCAGCACTGAACCTTTTCCAGGGAGCAGGTCACCTTCCTTCAAATTTAAAACTGGTCCCAACTGCAAGATCTTCTATTAAACAAAATGTTAGTGTAGTTAACATTTTATATTCGAATACCTGCTGATAAAATCACAGATTATACGAATTAATTTATATATGTAATATAATATGTCTGATACCAAGCAATGTTAAATACTGAAAGGTTTGGTTTATTTTAAGTCAGAATTTAAAAAGGAATATTGTTGGTAATGGACTGTGGGAATTGTGCTGCGGTGGGCTTGTAGTGTGTAATGGGAATGTGTATTTTGCTTATAGGGTTCAAGTGTTCAGAAATGTCACTGATTGCGTGAACAGGTTTAAACCTCAACTCCTGTTAGTAATCTGATTTAGGAACATTAATGTGAATACTTAAGGGTTTACTGACACCACGTGGTAGACTGTGAGTATTACACAATACAGTGAATTACAAAAAGGTATTTTGTGGACACCTAATGGCCAAAAGAATTCATGCAAAAATTCACTGACAGTGAAAAATAAGGAGAACGCTGAGAATGAAGAATACTGGGTCAAGCTGGTGACAAGTTGATGGAGTAGACCTTGCACCTATAAGAAATTTAAAGCTTGATCAGACATGACTAAGACCGATTCAAATATTTGTCCAAGTTCTATTTCAATTTCAATTTCTATGCACCATTTAATTTTTTTTTTTTTTTTTTTCATTAATGAATTCAAATTCTGATATAGTATCAGTTGTTAAGGTAACACACATGAAAGAGATCTCTTGGACAGCTGATGAAGTATTTTTGTCTGTAACCTCGTGACTGTCTGGAAACTGTTTGCGTTTTGATTAACTTTTAAGTTCATCTAACATTAAAGGCTTGTCTGGCTCCCCTGCCAAGCGTGGAAGTTTTCATTAATTGAAATACTATAATTCCTTACCCCAAGTGAAGGAGCTCATGTATCTCGGGGCACTGTTTACGAGTGAGGGGACATTGGAGCGTGAAGTTGCCCAGAGAATCGGAGCAGCGGGGGTGGTATTGGAGTCAGTTTACCACACCATTGTAACAATAAGAGAGTCGGGCCAAAAGGCACAGCTCTGAATCTACCGGTTGATCTTCGTTCCTTCCCTCACCCACGGTCATGAGCTTTGAATGAACGAACGGATGAATACAAGAGGCCAATCATGGGTACAAGCGGACAAAATGGATTTTCTCAGGAAGGTAGCTTGCTTTTCCCTTAGAGATAGTAGAGATAGAAGCTCAGTCACCCTTGAGAACCTCAAAGTAGAACCATTGCTCCTTTGCATGGAAAGGAATCAGTTGAGGTGGTTCAGTCATCTGGGAAGGATGCCACCAGGACGCCTCCCTAATGAGTTGGCACGACCAGCTGGAAGGAGGCCACTGGGCAGACCAAGGACAATGTGGAGAGATTATATCTGCAAACTGGCCTGGGAACACCTCCGGATCCCCTAGTCAGAGTTGATTGAGGTGGCCGGGAAAGGGGAAGTTTGGGGTTCCCTGCTGGACCTGCTACCCACACGACCCAATTTTGGATAAGCGTTTGAAGATGGATGGATGAATGGATGGTTGGATGGAAATTCTTTCTAATTCTTAACAACTGCTAACTGCATACAATACCAGTAAAAAATTTGGACACAATTTATTATTTATTTGTTTATATTTTTGTTGTTTTCAATCTTATATATTAATGCTGATGACATTAAAATTATGACAGAACAAATATGGAATTATTTAGTCAACAAAAATGTGTTAAATAACCCAGAATGTTTTATATTTTCGATTCTTCAAGGTAGACACCTTTTTGATGGCAGTTTTCTACACTATCGCCATTGTCTTAGTCAGACTTTTAAGGTAGTCATCTGGTTTTCAAGCGATCTTAAAGGAGTTCCCCGAGGTGTTGAGTACTTGTTGGCTGCTTGTCCTTCAATCTCCACTTCATCCCAAACAATCTCAGTTGGATTTAGATCGGGTGATTGTGGAGGCCAGGTTATCTGATGCAGCACTCTATTACTCTCTTTTTTGGACAAATAGTTCTTATACAGTTGCATCTCAGTAAATTAGAATATCATCAAAAAGTTGATTTATTTCCATAATTAAATTCAGAAAGTGAAACCCATATATTATACAGATTCATTACACAGACTGATATATTGATATACAGTGGCTTGCAAAAGTATTCGGCCCCCTTGAACTTTTCCACATTTTGTCACATTACAGCCACAAACAT
>JAQMYG010000010.1:10054728-10068798 GCA_030014215.1 Clariallabes teugelsi
GGCTGAATGGCTAGTGACTCCGGAAATCCACTAGCCACATTGGCCAGTGAGCAAAAAAGTTAATGTCAAACCCTGGTGCACGCATGTACTGTTTACTATAACATTGTGACCATGTGTGTGCGCGTAAAACATCTTTATTGTGTGTTTGTATGCATGTGTGTACAGCATGCGTGTACTGTTTATTATAACACGTGTGTACGTGCATGTAAAGCAAAAGAAAGTCTCATTAGAGAGGTTAAAGATCCCTTTTCTTTCTCTCCCTGGGTCAGCATGTCGTTATGTGCGCGCGCGCAATTTGGCACCGTGCCCCTTCACACACACCCGCCTCTCGCCTTCACACACACACACACACACACACACACACACACACTCTGCTCTACACAGAAACACTGCTCTGTCGAGATTCTTTTCATAGGTGAAGTGCAGGTTAATTTTTTTTTTTTTTTTTTTTTACAGCAGTGATTCCATTAGCGTGCGCTCACGGGAGAGTTGTTAACGTTGTTCCTTGCAAATTTTTCTGATAAAACCTTCTTTCCATTAGTGTGTGTGTGTGTGTGTGTGTTTGTGAAACTCATATAAGAGAGGAGGAAGTGTTACTGTGTAACACGAGAAGAGGGGAGGGTCTTATTCCTCCTCTCCTCTTACTTTAGCTTCACACACATACACAAACACGCTCACAGTGCCTGCGCGCATAAACAGAAACACTTATCTGTCTGGATTTATTTTTACTTTTTTAAAAGTGCAGATTAATTTGTTTTATTTTCACTTTATATTGTGTGTTAATTATTTTTATGTATTTATTTTTTTTGGGCTGTGGAACAAATAATTTGAGTTTCCATTATTTCTTATGGGAAAATGTGCTTTGATTTACGAGTGTTTTGGAATACAAGCCCGCTTCTGGAATGAATTATGCTCGTAATCCAAGGTTCTATTGTACTTGTATTAGCAAGCAATAGGGCTATATATAAATATATATATATATATATTATAATTGCATATGTTATTTCCTTCCATCTTTGTAATTTATTTGTCATAGTGTATGCCTCTGGTAATAGACACAGACATATCTCTTTCATATCCAAGATGATTATTTCACCTTGTCACTGCTGGATTACAAGATTTTTCTTTATCATCATTGCTTTTTTGCATAATACTGTACCCACCCTTCCTCTGCACAAGACAACTGATGGTATAAAAAAAATTACAAAGGCAAGAAATGTCACAAATGAACTCTTGGCAAGGCACACTGAAAACCATTCCATGTGACTAACTCATGAATTTAATAAGAGAGCGTCTACTGTATATCTAAAAATGTAAAACATGTTGGGTTTTTAGCACTTCTTCACTTACTACATAATTCTATACCTGTTCTTTCAAAACTTGGATGTCTTCAGTATTAATGTACAGTTTTGAAAATAAAAATAAAAAAGATCTAGGCTCAGCAACATTGTATGGCAATAAATCTATCTGAATGCACTGAATGACCAGGTTATCCTATCAGTTGAGTTTATTTCTTTCCTAATGGCACAGACATATTCCTGGATCCCTAAAGAAAGATCGGTTCTGGGAGCATAAGGAATGTTTTTCACAATCGAATTGCATGCCATAATCCAAGCTAAAAGCAGTCTAACAAAATATTACAGCAAGATTTTTTTGCCAGGCAGAGCAAAAAATGTGTGGATTTGGCCTAAATCAGAGCTTACTAAATAGATCTGTATGAAATGTATTTGCTAATATGCATTTAACAATGAAATGTATTCCAAGATTTTATTACTCTCGCCACAATTTTATTGATTGTAGCAGTCAAGACAAGAAAAAAAACAGTCGCACACTCTAGGATTCTAATCTGTCACCTTTAGCTTTCATTAGAGCACACAATATGGTGGCCAGTTCATGTGTAAAAAAATATATATTTCTAATGACTTCATTTTATTGCTACATAACGTTGCTAAGTCTAGATCTGACCAATTGATCATAACACAGCCTCCAGAGGCTTGTACAGTGGGCACTAATGCATGATAGATGTACTGTTTTATAAGCTTCCCCTCTTACCCTCACACAACCACATCACTCTGAAATTGGGTAAATTTGGACTCATCAGACCACATGTCCTTTTTCCATTGCTACAAAGTCCAATCTTCCTCCCTAAATTTAAGCCTTTGTCCTGTGTTTTTTTATGTTTTTTATGGTCAAACTCTTGTGTAGTCCTAATCCTGTGAGTTCCCATCACATTGTGTGCTTGTATGGAAATGCTCTTACTTTCACTATTAAACATAGCTATGGTTTTTATTTATTGATTTCTTTTTTACCTTGCAAATTCACCAAGTGTTTAAGTGCCTCCATTCATGATTTTTTTCCAACCACATTTCCGATCACAAAGTGTATAGTAATGCCCCATCCTTCCATGTGGTGATAATGTGCTGAACAGTTCCAGTCATTTCAAATCTCCTTTGCCAAAAGCAAGATGTTAAACCAGAAAGAGAATCATGAACTGTGATAACATAACAGCAAAAGCATTAGCTGAGTTCCCAGTTGTTTCTTGGCCTCCCCCTAGATTGTGTTATTTATTCAGTTATTCAAGTGGTAACCCAATATTTGTCTTCTAATCTATTAATCTATTAGGTAGTTCTACAGCAGCTATGTTTATATATACATATGAATAGCATAAACAAAATGTATCGGTTAGGATTTAGGCCTCATAACAGCACAGAGACAGTGCTGGTTAAAGTAGTAAATGACCTCGTACTGGCCTCTGATCAGGGTTGTGTTGCTTTGCTTGTGATACTTGACCTGGTTGCAGCTTTTGACACCATTGATCATAGTATTCTCCTTTAAAGATTAGAACTGCAGTCTCCTGTCGCATATAATTTTACTGATTGTTATCAATTTGTAGATTTAAACGGTGACTAGTCTGCATGTTCTGAAGAGAAGTTTGGTCTTCCACAGGGTTCGGTTTTAGGCCCATTGATATTTTCTCTTTATGCTTCCTCTGGGCAACATAATTTGTAAGCACGGTATTAGTATCCACTGTTATGCTGATGACACACAGTTATACGTCTCAGTAAAGTCAGATGAGAAAAACCAGCTTTAAAAAAGGTGAGCAATGTGTGAAGGACATTAGACACTGGATGCTAATTAACCCTGACAAAACAGAACTACTGGTATTAGGACCACTTTCAGCTAGAAGTAAGCTTTTTGATCACACAATGACTCTGTATGGCCTTTCTGCTTCATCACGTGTAGCAGAAAAAAATTCTTGGTTCGATTATAGATTCCAATCTTTCATTTGAAGCTGATGTAGATAATATTACTAGGATAGCATTCTTTAATCTCAGAAATATTGCAAAGAGATATATTTTGTCACTAAACAATGCAGAAAAATGTTTATGCTCTTGTTACCTCTATGTTGGATTATTGTAATACTTTTTGAACTGGATGTTCAACTAGTTGCATAGAAAAGCTTCTATGTCTTTACTAGAATTACACACTGCATTTCTAAGGGAAATTTCACAATGATTTTGAAATACTACTATTGACCTAAAGCAGAGGCAGGGATTTTTTATGAAAAGCCCCAAAGTTATGGACTAGCATTCAAATTGTTTGGGATTTAGACACAGTCTCCATGTTTAAGTCTAGGCTGAAAACCTATGTACTCTATTTAGGTATTTATATGAGCCGTCATTAAATTGAAGTGAATTTATTTGTAGCCCTCCTGGACAATGGGATACTGTATCTTATTTCCTCTGCAGTGTGGATCAAATATTGCTTTCACCATATACTGTATGTTGGTTTGCCCTTGATGTCTAACAGTGTTGGGTGAGTTGTGGGGGCTCTTTGAGAGGACCTGGTTTCACTCGGTTAAGGCATGACAAATGCAGAGGCTATGCAGCTGTGCTGTGGTAGTTCTACTTTGCATGTCATCTTATTGTACAACTTTAAAGGCATGCACATAATGATGTAGCAATTTCTTGCAACACTTAGTCAAGTGTATGTCTCTGGCAGAGAGTCACATCTAAGCTCATACACTGCTGTCTCCCATTAACAGATATGTACAAACCTCCTGGTGGCTTAGGTATCTTACCCCAGATGTTGATATGCCTGTTCCAATATTTGTTCAATTCTCTGTAACAAGAAATCCACTTTGGGTGTGTTTATAGGGAGTTTATGGAGTGTGTGCCATTAAGTTCTATATGTACGTTGCCTAGTGAGAAATTGTAACCAGTCCCTGGGATTCCACTGAAGGTTTCCTGAAATCACCGATATCTTGGTTGGCCCTCTCTACATGGCCAATCTCTAAGGGGTGATATCCAGAAGTTAGACTCACCAACACCTCTAGGCTCTCAGTTAAAACCCTCCACCTCTGTTCACTCACAATGTCCTCTCAGATGCCAAAGTATCTGAAGATGTGGTTGACGATCAATTCTTTAGTTTTAAAGAATGACAAAAGAGACGAAAGCAGAAACAGATTAAGGGGTTTGGAGAAACAATCAACAACAATCATCATAATCATTGTGTGGTTCTGTGGAAGAGATTTAGGCTGATAACAACTTAAAATGTATGCTTATACAGTGGAACCTTGCATTATGAGTAACCTGGTTTGTTGAGTGTTCCACAAGACGACCAAAAAGGTTTTTTATAAATTTTGACTTGATAAATGAGCGAGTCTTGATATATGAGTACCAAGTGTCATCGAGTATCATGTGGCACAGATGCATGTCAAAACAAGAAGTGCATGCATGCCACATGATCACAACTGAGCCAATGGTTCTTCTCTCTCTCACGCTGCGGAATTGTGAGTAATCATCTCCCATGTTCTGTCTCAGTCCATGTGCGTCACTCATACAGTCAACATCCGTGCGCGTGTGTTACTGTTTACTATGACACTGTGACCACATGTGTGTGCTTAAAGCATCATTTATGGAAAAGATGGCGCCGGTGAGGTCGGCTGCCGTCACGACTGCTCCGACCCCTTTTTCTTTAAGTTAGTTTTCAGTAATCTAAAACCAGCAAATTCACCAACATTGAGTACATTAGGTATGATAGAGACACCCTTGTTTCTACTGGTATACAATGTACTCACAATTCGACATTTTTAACTCCGCATCCAAGATGGCCGAATGAGATCCTGAGCGAGAACAAAGGAAGTGATGCAGAGCTGCGGCCCCGAGGGAAACGAGCCAGCGTCAGGAACAGGCTGAGAGCCCATGCACACCTCTGCCTAGCATCCTGCTCGCCAACGTCCAGTCACTGGAGAACAAACTCGATAACCTCAGGGCCAGGGTAACTCTCTGGTAATCTCCTCTGCTTCACTGAGACATGGCTGAACCCAGCGGTGCCGGAACAAGCCATCCAGCCGGCAAAGTTATTCTCGGTTCACCGCATGGACAGGACACAGGACTCGGAGAAGTCAAGGGGAGGCGCCGTGTGTTCAATGGTGAACAACTGCTGGTGCAACAGCGCTAGCGTTGTTCCTCTCACATGCTCCTGCACCCAACCTGGAACTATTGACCATCAAATGTCGTCCTGTTTACCTTCCTTGGGAATTTACATCGGTCATAATCAGCGCTGTTTATATTCCACCACAAGCGGACATGGTCACTGCCTTATGCGAGCTGCATGAGGCACTCACACAGCACCAGACACAACACCGGGACGATGCGCTTATTGTGGCAGGGGACTTTAACAACGCCAACCTCAAACGCGCAGCACCAAACTTTTATCAGCACATCACCTGCCCCACCAGGGGCGAAAGGACACTGGATCATTGCTACACAACAGTCAAGGACGGCTACAAGGCACAATCTCTCCCCCCGTTTGGGAAATTCGACCATGCCGCCATTTTCCTCATGACAAAATAGAAACAAAGGCTCAAACAGAAAGTTTCGGTTCAGAGGGAGGTTGCGCGCTGGACGGACCAATTGGTCGCCGCGTTACAGGACGCACTCGATGACATAGACTGGGGCATGTTCCGAAACAGCTCCGATGACATCAACGTGTTTACGGAAGCGATGGTGGGATTCATCAGGAAACTAGCGGATGATACCGTGGAAAAAAAGAACATCAGAATGTTTACCAATCAGAAGCCATGGGTGGATAAAACCATCCACGACGCTCTGATATATTGCACCGCTGTCTATAACGTGGGGCCTGCGTTGGGGGACATGGACCCATACAAGGCTGCGTCATACAATGTCCGGAAGGCGGTGAAAGAATTGACTGAGTTTCCATTATTTCTTATGGGTGGAACCTTAGATTGCAAATATAATTCGTTCCGGAAGCATGCTTGTATATCTTTTTGTACAGTAAGTCGCTCTGGATAAGAGCGTCTGCCAAATGCCTAAATGTAAATGTAAATGTATCAAAACACTCATATATCAAAGAAAATTTGGAAATAATGGAAACTCTAATGATTTGATCCACAACGCAAAAAAATTCAAATAAAAGAAATTGTGCATATGTGTGAAGGCGAGAGGTGGAGGGAGGGTGCTACTGTGAAGGATGACACACACACATACACTCTAACAGAAACACTACTCTGTTGGGAAACTTCTTGAACAAGGAGCCTCTCTAATGACACTTGTTTTTGCTTTACACACACACACACACACGTGGTCACAATGTTATAATAAACAGTACGCATGCGCACATGATATTGACTATACAAGTGACAAACACGCACTAAGACTGAGCATGGGAGATGATTACCCATAATCCTGTAGTGCACAAGAGAAAAGAACCATTGGCTTAGTTGTGGTCACGTGACGGATGGCAGATAAAGCGCATGCATACTACTATATCAAGACTTTGCTTGCTTATTAAGTTACAATTTAGTAAAAAATTTTGCGTGTATGGCAAAATGCTCGCAGACTGAGTGTGAGTCAACCACAGGGAAATACCTTAAAATCCCAGCCGCCATATAAGTAGAGATAAAGAACAAGTTGGGGGGAAAAAATTCAGAAATTACATCAACAAAAAACATCCAGAATCCAAATTTTAATCAGGAAACGGTCAGGCAATCAGCAAACAGTGGTGGCAGTAGTGGCTCAGAGAGTTAAATCACTGAGTTACTGATTGGAAAGGCAGCGGTTTGAGCCCCTGCTCCACCAGGTTACCATTGTTGGGACCTTGAGCCTTTAACCCTATCTGCTCCAGGGGAGCCATATCATGGCTGACACTGTGCTCTGCCGCCAGTGACACTATATGTGAAGAATAAAAAATCATTGTGCAGTAATGTATATGTGACAAATAAAAGCTTATACAGCATTTCCTGGGCAGGGCAAGTTCTAAGATGTAAAAATATCAAACAGTAGCACACGGCAAGACTTGGTAACACCAGGTAACAGTGACAGAGCATATTCTTTGCAACAAGTGTGGAAGTGTACCAACTGTGATTGTGAGTGTGCATGATTATGTAAAGGTACATGTGATTAGTATATGTGTGGATATGAACATGACAGAGTCCTGTGATGGTTGTAAGTTGTATCTTTGGAGTTGGAGTTTGTTGGCATTTCAGACATGTATGGCACTTGAGGCTTGGTGTCATGGATTCTCCAGTGACTGGTGCCGGCCCCAATTTCTCGCTCCTCATTCACTCAGGAAAACAAAACAAACAAGCTACGTGTTGGTTCCCTTGCTTCAGATTCCAAATTTTCTGCTACCAGTGTCAATAATTGGCTGCCATGTCTTAGATTTTAGCATACTGCCGCCACTACAAGACAAGATTTCTTCTGTTTAGATTGTACTATTTTGCTCTTTAATATTTTTCATGATCTATCTTATGGATATGGCATCTACTGTACATTTACACACTCTAGCTGTAGCCCTGTCGTTAATTCTAGAGAAGAACTTCTCACTCTGAAACAAAGTAAAACACACCACCACTGTGTCCTGTGAGCTAACTGACAAGCGGTGAAGAAACAAGTCCAATACTTATTTGGTTATTATGGGGAATGTGAACTTGCTTGCAAACAAGACGGATGAACTAGTGTCCTTGGTTAGCAATCAGAAGATCTACTGGGAGTGCGGTGTTATATGCATTATGGAGACATGGCTAACCCGGAAAAATACCAGATGCTAACATGGACATTCTGGGTTTCATTACTATGAGAGCAAACGGAGATGCTAAGGCATGTGGTAAGCACAAAGGAGGAAGACATTATCTGCTGTTAGAACAGTGAACTGCTACTGTAGCAGTGAGTCTTCTTCCATTCTACACTCCCAGGGAATTCTCACACACCATTATCGTTCATGTTTACATTCCACCAAGAGTGGATGCAGATACAGCATGTACAGTAATGTCATTCTCTCAACTATTGCGAGAGTTCAAACACAACACCCTAATGCCTTTGTAACCTTAGCTGGTGACTTTAATCATGTGATGCTGAAGTCTACTCTCACTGCTTTTCATCAGTTTGTCAAAGAGTCATACTGAAGGAAGAAGAAGAAGAAATAACATGAGGGAGATCTGGGATGGTATGAAAACCATTACAAGCTGCAAAAAGAAGGACTGTAATATAATTTATGGTGATGTTGTGAGGGCTAATGATTTAACCCGGTTCTTCAACAGGTTTGATTGTCCTGCCCTACCATTGCATGTCCACTTCTCACTTCCCCTCCACCTCAACCACAGTCTCTAAACCGCACATCTCGTACCATGGACTCCACCCCCCAACATTACTGTTGATCAGGTCAAAAAAAGGGTCTGAGGAGGCTTCATCACAGAAGGGCAGCTGGCCCAGATAAGGTCTGCCCAAGAATGCTGAGAGCCTGTGCTGAAGAATTAATGTGAATGAGCCCCTTCAGCACATTTTCAACATTAGTTTGTAGGGTCCCTGACCTCTGGAAAACTTCTTGCCTCATCGTAGTCCCTTAAATCCCGTAATAATTTTAGGCCATTGGCGTTGACTTCTCACATTATGATGACTTTTGAGCAACTGATTCTTAATCTTCTCAGACCTCAGGTCTGTCATGTAATAGATCCCCTGCAGTTTGCCTACCAAAAGAAGGTGAAAGTTGACGATGCCATCCTATACCTTCTTCAGCAGGCCTACTTCCTCCTCGACAAAGGAAAGGGTCTTGTTAGGATCATGTTCTTCGATTTCTCCAGCGCTTTCTACACATCCAGCCACCTGCTTAGAGCTAAACTGACTGCTATGCAGGTGGACTCATATTTGGTGATCTGGATTACAGACTACCTTACCAGGAAACCATACTGAAGAGATGAGAGTACTGAGACACTGAACCTCTGAGACCATGGAGCCTTGTAGAGGATTTTGTGACCTGGTGCAGGTCAAATCACCTCCAGCTGAACACCTCTAAGACCAAGGAGATGATTATAGACTTTCACAGGACTAGATCCACACTACTACCGGTCACCATTGAGGGAGCTAAAGTCAAGGTGGTGAGCACATATAAATACCTAGGGAAGACCAACTGGACTGGTAAGCAAATACAAAACATCTATACAACCAGAGTCGGATGTTCTTCCTGAGATAACTGGGCTCTTTTAGTATCTGCAAGAAACACCTAAAGATGTTCTATCAACCAGTGGTCAAGAGAGCAGAATCTGTATTAGGCTTTAAGCTGCACTTAAGATGGACGGGAGGACCTTTAAAAAATGCTGTCCATCATGTCCAACACCAGTCACCCTCTGTATTTGCCAAGCAGAAAAACATGTTCCGTGACATACTTCTATCAAAGAGTTGCTCTACCAATAGACTCAGGAAATCCTTTGTTTCCAGGGCCATTTGCAGCTTTACCACCTCTATGTAGTGCCTTGGGACATAATTGGAACTCTTGGTCATATGGTCCCTCAACCACTACTTATTCTCAGTTTAACATGTCTACTTCATAATATACTCACTGTTCCTATTCATATTTATTCACCTAATTTCATTGTACTTGTTACAATGACAATAAAGATATTCTGATTCTGATTTATCTACTCATCATGTACACTAATTTGCATTCACTTGCACTACCTCAGTCTTGTACCATTAATTATTGCACTCCTGTCACTTTCAACAGCTATAACTCATTGCACATCTCAATTTTTTGTAGTCTATCCACTAATGTTCATTCTCATTCAGCGATATTTGCACATATTCATTCAAGTAAATTCTCTTTATATATACTGTATATATTATACTTTTGTAGTATGGTTGTCTTCTGTAGTCACTTTGTTTAGACACAGCTTTTCTTGTTATGTCTGGAGGCCACCACGTTTCTACTGTACAAAAAGAACTGTGTGGAGGCTGTTGAGATGGGGAGATGTGAAATTCGGGACTTATGGCACTATTATGTGGGGGATCAAAGGCACTGAACCGCGTTGGCCAGTGTCTGATTATTACATAATATTTGTCAGGGTTTGTACCCACATGATGCCCAGTACCATAGTTAATTAGGCAGTGACACTGATAAGGAATGAGATGCTGTCCTGTGGGTCATCCATCCAAGTCTTGCACTTTCAGCAAATTTTGCATTTTGATTTCCCAGAGTCTATTAACTCTGTAAGACGAAAGACCTTCATACATGAGACAGCTCATGCATCATACTTTGCCACTCGGTGTAGGGAGCTGCCACAGTAAAAACAATTGCTCATGGCGCCATCAGAAGTTGGTACTACAGAAGCCTGTTTTTTTTTCACTGTTTTTAATCACAGTGTTGAGATGGATAAGCATGTTGATGAGAGCATCTCATATAGTCAAATTAGGATGTGCCCATGCTTTAATAAAAGGAGTTGTTTTTCAACTTTCTTGCCACGAATGGTCATATGTGCAGTGGAAAAGCTGCCTTACCAAGCTTCTTGGTGAGCAGGTTTATTAAATTGGCTACCTTGGTGTCCTCATTCACTCTGAATTAGGTGATCATTGCAATATAAAGCCCTTCCATCTGGGGTACTTGCTGGGGTATTTGTTGAGGCAAGCTATAAACGCCAAAGCAGAGAGAACTGTTGTGCAAAGAGTTGTTTAATTTGCTGATGCTGTGGTCATGGAATCCTACCACCAGACATTTTAAAATTTGAATATGAAAACTAAAAGACTTTCAAATCACATGAGCCA
Organism: Clariallabes teugelsi; assembly: GCA_030014215.1. Taxonomy (NCBI): domain Eukaryota; kingdom Metazoa; phylum Chordata; class Actinopteri; order Siluriformes; family Clariidae; genus Clariallabes; species Clariallabes teugelsi. Next base: position 10,065,789 of record JAQMYG010000010.1, read on the forward strand.
ATATTTTATTCACTATAGAACACAGAGAACATACCAAATGTTTTAACTGAGAAATATTTTAATTTATGAACAAATTTGTTGCCTGGTATAGGTCTAAAAAAAAAGTTGGGATGGGGCTAAGAGAAGCATCTTCTCTTCTTTTCACGTTTGAAGACATCTGGGCATTGAGGTTATGAGTTTCTGGAGTTTTGGCAATGGAATTTGGTCCCATTCTTGGCTGATATAGGTTTCCAGCTGCTGAAAAGTTTGTGGTCGTCTTTGACATATTTTTTGTTTAATGATGTGCCAAATGTTCTCTATTGATGAAAGATCTAGACTGCAGGCGGGCCAATTCAGTACCCGGACTATTTTACTACAAAGCCATGCTGTTGTAATAGCAGCAATATGTTGTTTTGCATTGTCCTATACAACTATACAAGACCTTCCCTGAAATAGACGTTGTCTAAAAGCATTCATAGTGCTTCCAGAACACGCAAGCTGCCCTAACCGTATGCACTTATGCACCCCCATACCATCGGAGATGCTGGCTTTTGAACTGGTCACTAATAACATGCTGGAAGGTCTCCCTCCTCTTTAGCCACACAGCGTCCGTGATTTGCAACAAGAATGTCTGACCATGAACACTTTTCCACTTTGAAACAGTCCATTTTAAATGAGCCTTAGCCCACAGGACATGAGGGCGCTTCTGGACCATGTTCATGGCTTCCTTTTTGCATGATTGGACTTTAGTTGCTGATGGCACGGCAGATTGTGTTTACGGACAGTGGTTTCTGGAAGTATTCCTGGGCCTATTTACTAATGTCAATGACACAATCATGCCGAAGAGTGATGCAGTGTCATCTGAGGGCACAAAGACCATGGGCATCAAAAAAAGGTTTTCGGCCTTGTCCCTTACATACAGAGATTTCTCCAGTTTCTATGAATCTCTTGATGATGTTATGCACAGTAGATTATGAGATTTGCAAAGCCTTTGCAATTTGACATTGAAGAACGTTGTTTTTAAAGTTTTTGTTTTTACAAAAATCAGAATTGTAGCCAAGGTGCAGAAAATGGTCAGGTGTTCAAGCAGCATTTTGGCTCCCAGTGAAATTTCATATTGATTTTAAAATACTACTATTGACCTATGTGGTCTCGCACCGCAATACCTGAGTGAAATGCTAGTGTTTTATGATCAACCACACCTACTTCGATAAAAGGATGCAGACTGCTTCTCAGTACCTCTTATTATGAAAACTACAGCAGGGGGCAGAGCTTTTTCTTACAAAGCCCCAAAATTATGAAATAACCTTCCAATTAATGTTTGGGACTCAGACATAATCTCAGTGTTCGAGTTTAGGCTGAAAACCATTTTCTTTTTTATATCTATTTAGCCAAGACTTTTGTGAATAAATTTGTATTAGATAAAGGTGCAGATCAGGGGTACTCATGGTCACTGGTATGTTTGGATGCTGTCTTTCCCACCCTCACTGATCACTCAGGTTTGTTGATAGTGATATGGCTGGTTGCTTTACTTCCTAGAGAGCCCTCATGTTTGTGTTTCCTTTTGCTCTCACTTTTAGTTGTTGTCATAGTCAGTCCTGCTTGTGTCCCTGCTTGCACTCTGCACTAAATATACATTCACGTTATACATTATGTGACTGTTAGCATACATAACTGTGTTGAGCTACACATGGCATTCATGAGCTACCAATGATCCAGACCCCCTCTGCTCTCCGGACCTGTCTGACTCATCCTGGTGCCAGATTTCATTATATGGAGGGCTCTGGCTCACAGCTGAGGATGGTGTGGTCTGCTCGGGATGAATGTGGTGACTGGGGATGGATCCGCTTGACCATGAAGATGATCTTGGACTTGGCCTATGCAGACACCAGTCCTCTAATGACCGTCGACCACAGTCCCTCAATAGTTCAGGACCGAAATTCCAGTACAGTTTTGTACTTATGGCTGTAAGGTGTATCCGAGAAATGAAGTTTGTCACTGGTTTAGGCAAGGATTGTCTAGCGTCACCATGTTTCAGAAGGAAGAGATAATGTACCAGCTCTCTTACCCAGAGAGCTAGATTCCCAGCAAAGAGCATTGCAGTGGCATTGTAGAGATTCCAATTTTTCCAGTTGTGATCTCTGGATGACTGGACAATTGTAATAAAGTAACAGAATTCATCCAAAATGCAAAACTGAAACAGTGTGTGTGTTCTGATAATTTCATAACTTTCACAAGTTTGCTTTATCTGAATAAAAAAAAAACTGTTATCAATATTTTAAATTAATAAATTGCTGGAGTCAGTGACACTGATATAAAGCATCCCTACTGCCTTATTTATTTATGTCAGTCTGTGAATTTCTTCATGACCTCGCTGATAGTTTTGTTCAAAATATTGCAGTTAAACAGAATGAGTGATGAATTAGTATTGAAAGGCCCAACACATGCCAATAAAACATCCCCACACCATTACACCATGTACACCAACATAGATTCATGCTGTTGGCACTAAATTCTGACTCCATCAGTATGCCTCAGCAGAAAATGAGATTCATCAGACCAGGCTAAGTTTTTCCAGTTTTAAACTCCCCAGATTTTGTGAACCTGTGCACAATGCAGCATCAGTATCATTAAAGGATGGAAGTGGAACCTGAACTGGGCTTCTGCTGTTCTAGCCCATCTACCTCAATTTTAGGGGTGTTGCACATTTAGAGATGTTTTTTTCTGCTCACCACAACTGAGTAGTTATTTGAGTCACTGTAGCTTTCGTCAGCACGAACCAGCCTGTTCATTTTCTATTAACCTCTCAACAGGTTGTTTCAGTCCATATAACTACTGTTCACTGGATACAGGGCTGATAGTGGAAAAAATTCCTGAGCCTGAACTTTTTTTCCTTGCCCCCCCAAGATGAGTAGGGTTGGGGGTACTGTGTATGCGACGCACTTTTAACACACAACTTGTTGGCCCCTGGGCCCAAATATATAAACAGCCTATGTATAACCCTGATCATCATTATTGTCAAGTGGCTCTT
>JAQMYG010000010.1:10074002-10095898 GCA_030014215.1 Clariallabes teugelsi
ATATATAGTCTCAAAAAACTTAGTTAATTGCTTAAGAGGTATTTGAAGTAAAGCTTACACTTTGATATACTAATTTACATTGAAACGGCCTATAAGAAGTTTGATTAAATTGCACGCCTTTGTATACCTGTAAAGTGTGTTGGACAGTTTTCTGCTGCTTGGAGGCAGCATCAATCTTCTCCATTCTGTCTTTGAGCTCCTTCAGACTGTCGTCGAACACAGTCAGCTGCAGCACATGCAAGCGCTCCTCCACCAACTGCTGCACCACCTGGGGGTCAAATTTTGAGTATAAATGAATGGCGGACTTGATAAAGTGTCAAACGATCAAATCTGCACATGAACGGATGTACTATATATATTTTAGGATGAAACTATATCAAAACAAAACGCAAACCTTTTCCAGTTTCAGACGGCTCCCTGCGTTGGCCGTGATCTTCAGTTCTAACTGAGCTTCCAACTGCACTCCCTCTACCCTTGCTCTCTTCCCATCTCTCTCCTCCTTGATCTCTCCATCTTTCCATCCATCCTTCCCCTCGACTGGTGACAAAGCTCTCTTTTTACCAGAAGGAGAGCTAGGGCCTGTTTATAAAGAAGGACAAAGCAGTGCATTTGGTTCAAGCTTGAGAAAAACTAATTATATGTTACACCCGCACATGTATGTGTATGTGTGTTTGTGTGTATACATACACATACGTATACATGCACACAGAGACCCGTTTTAGACATGTTATGATGCTGTATTTCAAATAAGCATGGAGCTCAATACAACAGCAGTCCAAGCACAGCTGGTGGGCTCAGACAGCAGTAGTTTTGCCGGAAACTTTTACCTGTAGAACAGCAAGAAACCTTTTTTCTCCACATAAGGGGAAAAAAAAAAAAATAAATCATCAAAAGAGCATCAAAAGCTCCTCATCATTCCGCACCATCTACTCTGTTGTCATTTCCCAGAAACTAACCTCCGCCATGAATGATGCCTCAAACGAACATTTGACCCACACTCTCAATAAGGCCATCAGGATGGATTTGGAATCTATATTAGCTAGTCTTGTGCCAAGTATGATTTTTTTCCATCATCGCTAGTGTTATCTGCCCTATTCAGAGCCCTGCCTCAGTAGGACCTCCCAGTGGTACTCATAAAAATCTAGTCATTTTGAACTTTTAAAAGTCAAATTTCAAAATATAGGCACTCTGTCTTCACCGCTCCATCAGGCAACATGACCCATCGAATTGCCAAATCGAATTAGTCTGACGAAAGACAATTTACAGAGCCAAGTGCAACCAGTGCTTTTCCACAGGGCAGGTGTATTATTGACAGTTGCTTATCTGGTACTTTAAACAGCATTCTAACACCAACTTCAACCACTTCCAGTAATACGATTTCTATTTAATCTGAATCTTAAACCAGAGCAAAAGGTGTGAAATAAATATCCCCACTATCTTGCATCAAAGCATCCTACATGCAAGTTTGAGCCTTTATACCAACAATCTGAGCGAACAAATGACAAGTCATATTCCACGATCCTTTGAGTTATAGAAGGGGGAAAAAAAGAAACTTTGACAAAACAGGTTGCACATGCAAAAGCACCTCCTTTTTCCTAACAACTGTATCAAACAATTTGGAAAAATACAACCCTGCACTTAGCCTTAGAACTATCCGCAGTTCAACTGAGTTCAACACTGATTTTCATTCCAGTCGTCATACGCACAGTATTATATGAGTACCACCTGCAGAAACTCAAGCTACAAATGATTACTTCTTTATTGGCATCACGAATAGGCACTAATTACCTGTGCCATCTGCCACATTACACCCTTTCTCTCCCTCTTTCTTGTCCTCTTTCTCAGGATCCACATCCATCTTCTCCTCGTTTCTGTCTTTCGCCTCATCTTGCTCTCCCTGACCCTCATCTTCCTCACTGAGGCAGAGAAAGCCCTCTTTCACTTCTGGGTCGCACTCCAAGCTGGCGGCTGGAGAGCCGTAAGGAGACGAGGAGGAGATGCTCTTACTGCTTTTCTCTTCCGCCGAACCGTTGTCGAGGGAAGTGCTGTCTGTATCCATGGGCAGCTCGCCGTTCAATGCTTGGTCTGTGGAAGTCTTTTTCTGCTCAGGCTTCTTGTCTGATGGAGAACCGGTGTGTGCCGATTTGGTGGTCTGGAATAAAAGAAGGTGAGAAAGAAAGGAGTGATAATACTATAGGAATAATTCTGTTTTCTGTAAAGGTCCTGAAAGGGGTCCTGGGTCAATGTGTTTATTCTGTTAATTAGCAGAATTCTTAACGGCTTAGGGTGACATAAAAGCTCTATTTTAACGCTTTGTGTTCGTGAAGTTTAAGGTCCTGAGCATAACTCACTTCTATCTTGTCAGCTTTAACTTCCTCAGGCTTCTCATCATCCTTCCGGTCTTGCTCTCCTTTCCTCTCTTCACCTTTACTTTTCTCCAAGCCTTTCTTCAGAGAAGGTGAAGGCTCTCGATTTTCGCTGTCAGATGGAGAGGGTGATCGCGAGTGTGAGGCCGAGCGCGATGGTACAGGTGAAGAATGTGATGAGGGTGAGACAGGAGACTTTGTCCCAGTCTCCTTGTCCTTCTCTTTGCCTTTTTGTCCATCCTCCCCATGCGTTCCGTTTACCAGTGGTGTCTCGGGTCGCGAGGAAGAAGAGTTGGAGTTCGCAGTCACCAGGGTGTTGTGCAGCACCTCCAGCTGCTGACGATCGCTCATTTTCATGGTTTTTCGAGCGCGGAAAATCTTCTTCTGAGGCTCTTCTGGAACGGCGACTTCCATTTTTTTTTTTTTCACCTGGTTAAACTGAAGACACAGTCAACCGATTAGTTCAAGTCAAATTGTTAAACCATTAAATAGAGAAAAATGTAAAAAAAAAATAATAAATCTAGATCAGCTGCATCTCCTTTATTGGACAAAGACAATTATCTCTATGAACACTAGGTGGCACTCTGCACCCTATAAGACACTTTGCTTTAGTCTAAATACTACTTATGTCCTTTAACACAATAAATCTATAGCTGCCTTTGTCCCAGTGCCACTGATCAGCAGTTCTCCACTCAAGGACAGGGTAAGGTCTTTAAAATTAGGTTCAAATAAATAAAAAAGGAAAAACCTACACAGACTTCTACAACTCTGCTTACACTGCCATCTTCAGCAAATCTCCTTAAAGATCGAACTAGTCTGAAGACTGCAGTTAGATTTAGCCAAGTCTTAAACAAAAACTAATCCACTTCCTCTATCAAATTAGAATAACTAGTACACCTCCTCTACTGAGGCAGAGCAAAATGCTTCTGTTAAGGAGAGACCGGGAGGGGTGAAAACCCAGCACTGTGTCTCCTCCCCCTTCAACCTCACTGGTCAGAGGCACAGCCAATGAGGACAGCAGGATATGGAGTCTGCTAGCGACAACAGTGGCTGATTAGGTAATGCCCTGATCTTTTTATCAAGTTTGATTTCAAGATCGTGTTTGACTATTTCTGTCCCTGTAGTATAGAAACAAGGTGGTCCAAATCCACAGAGTCAACAGGGGTGTGTGTGTGCGCGCACATACGACTTTCGGATTTTGTTCATAGTAAGTGCATGAACAATTTTCTTGCATTTATCACAAAGCAAATTAAAACTCACGAAATAGAGCTTTTCTCACCTGATCGCTGTGTTCCTCTGGTCCTCCCTGTTCATGGAGGGATTTGCCCACACGATTTTATAGAAACCTAAGGGGGAAAAAAGGGAGGGGGGGGGGGAAGCAACATTACTATATTAACAGTTTAACAATATTTATATCTTTAATTAAATTTTAACTAAATACCCAAACTGGCTACTGATGCATGTTTTTGGTACCCCAGCACTTCAAAACAGCGTAGACAACTTATGACGACTAGATTCCGAAATGTCTTATTCCTAATTCTAACTGCCATAAACACTGCGGCAACTATTTGTTCAGTAAAGTTACCCTACTGCTAACTAACATTAACACAAATACTTTATCGCCATCAAGACTGTTTCAGTCTAATCCTTTTTCGGCAAACTAATAGGAAATCTGTATATAAAAATGACCTGTTTGGACTGGACAATGCCAGGTTTGTTTCTGTATACCTGATTTTAAATCCTATTAGTGCCACTTTACTCTCGTTTGTTCTTAGCATGCATAAACATCTGAAAATCACAACAACCCTAAGAACTCAATGTTAGCCTAAACATTTCATTATATGCATGCTCGAACTAGCCGCTGCATTGCTGCTGCACTGCTGCAGTTCTGCTACTGCGCAGGGTCTTCAGCCTAAATATAGCAACTTCTCGTTTCGAGCCACATGCACAGCGCCTCTTCACTTCCTGTCAAACTGCTCTTAATCCACCTACAATGTGGAAAAACTAGTGACCATGACAACAGGTCTGAAAATTTTTACATATACCTGGTCAATGCAGAGTTGAATCCAACAAGATTTTAAAATTCAATTATATTAAAATTAATTTAATTAAATAAAAGACTTCATGTTTAAGAAATCATTTTAATCATGATTTATGAATTAGCCATTAGTCTGTAAGCAAGAATGTAGATTTGCATCATGGGCCATCGAAACAATGCTAAACATCGTAAGTCGAGAAAAATCAGTTACGACACACACTCACACACAAGGATTATTTGTAATGTGCTTTCCTAAACACTGAACTTAAATCACATTCGACAGATAGCTAAAAAAGTAATAATTAACAAGAGGGTCCTGCACACCCTATAGTGCTTGGGCCCTAATAATAAATAAATAAACTATTACATTTATTAAAAAACATAATAAATAAACCACAAATTAAATAAATAACTTATTCCCTAATTCTCCCATTTATTCTGTTGTACAGAAAGCACCAAAAATGAAACATGGCTTGTAACAAATCAAAAATAAGTGTACAAGACTCTTACTTCCTGTATTACCTCAATCTGATGTTTACCATTCGTCTGAATGAATCAATCAACAACAAAAAATAAAAAGGCTCCTAGCTGGTAGCGTTGCAATGTTGTGCATGGGTCTTAATGTTTGCACTCCCCTCCCCCACAGCATAGCGGGAAGAGAGTGTAGCTCTCCTCGTAGAGTCTCAAAATGGCCACCAGGGCTTGGCTCTCCGCACCTTTTTCCACCCCATCTTTAAACTATTTTTATTTTAGAGGAATATCATTCATCTCGTCACTGCCTGCTATTTGTACCATGATACTCAATACACAATACCCTCAACAATCGGAATAGCCATGAAGGCTTATTACAAGCAATACTACAAGCCACAGCTGAAATTTAATGAACATATTCTTCAGCGTCCTCTTTCATGGATAAATGTTAATCAGCCAAATCTGACCGCCATCAATATAAAGGACATTACAAATCCTGAAGATCTATGAAATAAGCTCATGCGAGGGGGAAAAGGAGACCTGCGACGTTGACAAGCATGTGTGCTCCTGGGCGAGAAACCCAAAAACCACTGAGAAGCAAATTAATCTAATGCACAGAAATAGTTTCCCTTTGTCATATATAAACTAAGCTGGAAGCTTGTTCAGTGCCATAACACACCCAAGCCTGTAATAGTGTAGGGTCTGTATGAGGGGTATATTGTTCTAACCAGGTTAATCAGTGACACTAATAATATATAACTATTTTAATGCTGTCAAATCTATAGCGCGTGATAAATCTTGCAAAAACTTGTATGATAGCCATAAGAAGATAATCCATACAAAATCAGCACCCCCCCAAAAAAAAGACGACGACGATGACTAGCTAGGAAGCTTTGAAAGATCTATTGCTAGTATCTCAGACTCGGAGCAGGGCAAATACATCAGAAAAGCACAGCATGGTTGAGGGTGGGGCGTTTTAGTAGCTTTGGTAGCTCAGATTCTCAAGGTCTTTCCAATGTCAAAAAAAAAAAAAAAAGGGATTAAAAAAAAAGAATTAAATTAATTAGTTGACTTCATTCTGCAATATTCAATTCACAATGTCTACATTCTAAATGTTATATAGGACAAAAACAACTAGGAAGCTTACAATGCTTAACCCCTCCCCCACTGCTACACAACGTGCGCACACAGCAGCTCCAGAATGTTCCAGCTACATGCAGACTGTACCATTTGGCCAATTAAGGGGGGTGTTTGAAACAACTCAGTAGTAACAAGGAGCACAGAATACTGTCTCTTTCTGTAATTCTTTACAGGGAAAGTAGTTTGTTTTCAAATCACACACAAAAAAAGATTCTAAAATAAAATAAAACTCCACAAAGAAAGTTATGGAATATTCTAATGCTGTATATAAATTGCGCCCTGACTTCGGAACAAATTGGTTTTAGCGCGCGATAGGTAGCCATGATCGGCTACGAGTACTGTGGGTAAGACAGTGAGCCAATTTCTCTCAAACATAAAGACCTCTCGATCAGACACAAAAGAGAACCAGAGGTGGAGGAGAACTAAGGCAACCAACACCACACGCTCCTGTGTGACACGCTGTATTAAGTTCCCACACCATTTAGAAACGTCAAGGTGGTTATAAGCATTAATATAACCAAAAGGACATGACTAAACTAAGAGAAAATCCCACACACACAAATGAAGACTAAATGATAAAAATAATAATAAAGAACTAGCTCATTGAATAGTTCCTATTTGCCTAAATGCTTATTTTAAAAAAGATGTGTAAAATGTCATACATAAGAAAAATAAAGATCACATATTTAAAGGTTGAAATCAATCCCCTCCCCCACTACTGCGCAGACAGAGTGGAAAATTACAGCCGGGCACGGATCGTACCATTTTCACAAAGAAGAGGGTGTTCTGGCTTAACACTAGAGATCCCAAGCTGAAGCACAAAATCACATTTTAGCTATGATGTAGCTGCACATAGTGTCTATGCGTGGGTGCAGTCCAACATCTAATCTCTCTTCATAATAACTAGATTATGGATTTAAACAACTCGTATTCTGATTATGCAAACGTTATGCTTTGCACTGCGACATATCCAAAAACCTCACAATAAAACAGGAGATTATGGAACAATGACACACATACTCCAATGAAAACTATCACCATGACAAGTGCACAAAATCTTATGGCTTCATTCTAATGCAGTTAGGAAGAAATTTCCAATTTGTAGTTACGATCAGCTATATGAATAATGTGTGCACAAAATAGCAAGCTAACTCCTGTCAGAGCTGACTGAATACCTCATGTGTGCGCGCGAACACACACACACACACACTCGCGCTAGAGAGCCACTGGGGGAGGGGAACAAAAACCAATACTATATGTTACAGGGTGGAGCAGCTTGTGTTCAGGATATTATTATTTTTTTATATGAACCAAAATAAAATTAGTCTTTATAAATAAAGTCTTAGGTTGAAAAAATTATGTTCTCTTGTTTCATATATAACAAAAAAGAATTGAATACGTGGTAAAATCTACCCCTCCCCCACTGCTACTCAACAAGAGTGGAAAATTACAGCTACAAACAGACTGTACCATTCTCACAAAGAACAGGGGTGCTCAACTGCATTGCTCTACCTCAACACAAGAGGGAGCATACAAAAAAAAAATACAATTACCTCCTCAACAAAACCATAAATTGGTCAAAAAGGCAACAAAAAAAAATCCTAAAAGTACAAAGAAGTGGAATAACATCTCAGACTGCAGCGTGCATGCGCGCGCGCGCCCACACACTGAAACATAGGGTGGATTAAAACAAGCCAACACCAGGTTACTGGGTGGAGCACATGGTGTGGTGTTAAAACAGACCTGAACACACTATTGTAGGAACAACCGTAGGTATAAACACAGCCCCAGGTGTGTGATGACAGGTGTGTGTGTGTGGGGTGGGGGTGGGGGATCATAATGTTAAGGGGAAAAAATATTAATTAAATAATTAATTAATTCATTAATAAAAACGATCATACATTTAAAAGCACTAGGCTAACAAGTGTTAGTGTAAACATGTAAACTAACAAAGTCAAAGACCATGTGATGTTGAACTGGATCCCTTCCCCCACTGCTTCACAAAGAGAGTGTAAAATTACAGCAGGGCATGGATCAAACCACTTTCACAACACAGAGGGGTGTTCTCAGCCTTAACACAAGAGGGAGCTTCACAGGAATGGGTCTTCACTTATAGGTAAATGATTAACTCAACATGGTTTTGCTGCCATGTAGCTGTCTGTTTATCCCGTATGTGCTATTATGGCACAGCACATCAAGACTCCTTTAATGTAAATGACTGTCACTGCCTCCCTGCAAACAAGCAGATAAGATGATATCATAGTCAAAACCTTACAGAAGAGAACTTAAGAAGCATGAAGACATTTACCCGATTTATCACTTGGAAGCTGTGCACAGTGTAGTGAAAATCTCATAACTGAAGAGATCCCAATCTATACAGACACAAGAGAGATAATCTGCGCAAGATGGCAAAGGCACTAAATAAAATCACTAGGTAAAGCAGATAGTGTTGAGGTGTGACCCATTGACAACATAGTGACCATGCAAACACACTAACCCCCTCAAAAAAAGTAAGTCTAAATCTTATTAAAACCTCAGAGAAATGTTAAAATCTTAAACAGAACCTGTAATCAGTAATCCAAAACAATATTGTGAAAAGCAGAACTCGATCCCCTCCCCCACTGCTGAACAGAGTGGAAAATTACAGCCAAGTACAGACTGTACCACTTTCACCCAGCAGAGGGGTGTACCACTGTCTCAACACAAGAGGGACCATGGCCGTTTCCTTCCCAGTCTATAACTTACTCTGTAATATTAGGTTAAATCAACAAAATAAAGCTTTCTAACCTACCTTCATAGGAATTCAGACAACAGATTATTAAAAATCCCCTAGTTTACTAGTTTCTTTTTAGATAATGCTTTATTCCAGTTTTCAGAAGAGCCTGCCTTTGTGATTAACAATTCAAGTAAAATACAATGTTACTGGTGTCATTCAGTTGACTTCAATCACTTTTTGCGAGATCAAGTCACGACAACTTCAGATATGTTTGTTTGGGGGGGGGTACAGTTAGCTGTGTGCGCGCGCGCAGGGTTCACATATTCTCGCTGTGCTTTGTGGGTTTCTTCCAGATACTCTGGTTCCCACCACAGTCCATGAAACATGCATTGTATTGTGGATTCCAAATTGACTCGGTGTGATTGGGTGTCCTCATTTGCCCTGTGAGCAGTTCACACTCCATCCAAAGTGCCCCTTGCCTTGTGAAATGAGCTCCCTGGAATAGACTTCAGGCCCCCTTAATGATTCATCCTAATGTCTCATAATTAACTAAATGTTCTGTAAAATCTGTAAAAGTTGTCAATCAGGGAAATAACGACTTGTATGTAACGAAGTTACCTGGTAAACGAAGATACCTGGTAATTCTCACTCAGAAGCTTGTGCCAATCAGCTACGACAAGCGAGCTTACGCATGAGCCCTAAAGAGCTCCACACACACACACACACACAGGAGACAGCAAACCAGAGGCGCAGGAGGACCAAACAAGCAACCAACATCACATGTTCGTGGGTGAAGCGCACGGTGTTCAGGTGTTACCATTAAAACCTTACATGTAGGTACAATGACCATCAACTCATTGTAAGCTAAAACAACAAAATTAGACAAGATCCTATATATTAAAGATAATTTTTAATATACATTCAAGTCAACAAAATGATAATAACGTCTTGGTCGAAAGCTTTGTCAAGATCATGAAGCAAAATAGTCAAAAACCACATGGCAAAAGCTTGAAATCAATCCCCTCCCCCACTTCTGCACAAAGAGAGTGGAAAATTACAGCTAGGCAAAGAACGTACCATTTTTTTCAAAGAGGGGTGTTGTGCTGCACAGCTTTGTCTCCACACAAGAGGGAGCAGGACAGAAATAATATATAAACAATGATTTTAATAACACCTTAAGCTAACAATCACAAAGACTTGACAGCCGAACCACTAACTAGCTGTGTAAAGTTTAATTGTAATGTAAATTTACACTACCTAGTAAACATGCGTTTACCATCTTGCAGGCACCTCTTAACAATCTGGCAAAAAGTACCAAGGACAAAAGTTCTATTTGTACACAATCAGTGAACAGTACAGGTCTTCCGCAGAGAAAATACTGCAACAAGCTGTGGTGCCTTAGGTGAAGCCTGAAAGATGAATGGGAAGAAAGGGGAAGAAGGGAATAAAAAAAAAAGAAAAAGCGGCAAACATGCTGTCATCTTAAATTCATATATCATATAAGTGATCGGACAAAACTTAATTAGCTTGTTAAAATGATCCTGGTCTTACGGTAGAAATTAAGATTTTAGTTCCCTCTCTTTTGTGTATACACAAAGAACATAACACTGAATCAGGTGGCACCAAAAAAATAAAACTGGAAAAATGCTTTGTCTGGTTCCACACAAACTGCCCACGATATGTATAACTAAAATATTACATTTATATATTTTTTTTTTTTAAGTCTCTAGCAGTAGTCAGTTTCCACATGGTGAAAGGTAAAGCCCTTCCTCTACTGCTGCACGAAGAGAGTGGAAAATTACAGCGACAAATGGATCGTACCACTTTTACCAAGGACATGGCTGTGGAGCTGCATAACTCTGCCTTGACATTAGAGGGAGCAGGGACAAAAATTGTCCTGATCAAGGCCAGCGTCTGAAGACCTCCAAGAAAACAGCTTGGGTACTCCGAAACCAGACTTTTTTTATTTTTAATTTAGCCTAGGCTCATTAGAATAAAAAAGGTGGCATACCATAAACTGCAGGGACAAGATATACCTCCTGCTATTTTTCCAGAATACTTAAAAAAAAAAAAAATGCACAAGTTCATAATTGTGGCCTTAATTCATTAGAGCCTGTAGAATTGTCAACACCCTGCGGTTTAGATGTAGGTCTTCCGTGTGCGTGTTCTTCGCTCACTCCAGATGTGTCCACATAGCCAGTAATTCCATGTGGCTGCATCTATATCTGCAACACTCAGATTTTCCCCACGAGATTTCCAGGGCATGTGGAATATTCATGTGATCCCCCTGCATCCCCACCGCACCATAGCATAAAATGTCATCGGGTGTTATGATCGTTTTTTATGTCTGTGGTATTGACGTGTCATTAATACAGATTATTTTATTTTTATGATCAAGTGTCTAAGGACAAGGAATGTTTGACATTTCAGTAACTGCAAGATAATCTTAATATCTGCTTCTCTTAAGCAAATCCTAAATGTACACTTGTATGAAATCAAACAGCCAGACCATACATACAACCTTCCAAACAGCTTGCAAAAGAAATTATAGACTTTCCTGTTCTTCTGATGTGGTCTATAAAATGTTGCACTCAGAAATGCAAGTAGCAATCACCAAATACTCATTAATCATCTATACCGCTTTATCCTACAAGGTCACATGGAGAAAATGCAAACTCCATGCACACAAACCTGAGGATGTCCGGGTTTGAAACAAACTCTGGAAGGTGGCAAGGCGACAGTGGTAACCACTACGCCACCATCACCAAATACTGGATTTCACTAATTTAATCAGATACCTAATCTCCTGAGTAAGGCACTGAATAGTCAAACATTATAATCTTCTGTATATTTTAACATTTAATCTTAAACTGTGGCTTAGTATATAAAACTAAACCACTGACACGACCGTATTGCTGTGTTAATTGCCATAATTTTCTTCAATTAATTTATTTTTAAAAGATCCACAAGACACATGCAGTGACAAATCCATCCCATTCCTCTTCCTCCTTTCTCTGGCAGTTTCAGGCATTTTCACATTAGGCATGATTGATTTGTACTGTGCACAAGACCAGTTGCTCCCCCCCCCCTCCACACTCCCCCTCTGGCCAGAATTCACATTATTATTCTCCGTACTCGGGTACACTTGAACTATTTTTGCTCTCTAATACAGCAGGTGGCAGTATACACGTTTTGTTTGCAAGCCACAATTAAACAAGTCAATCTTCTCGTAATTTCTCGCACTGTCCGATATTGATATTTTGAAATAAAATGTCAAGAGCAACGCTCTCGCATTGTTAATCAGCTATGGCTGTGTAGGTCAGAGGATTGGGACGTGCTACATGCACACAGATTTCAGAGAAGACAGATGGTACTGATCATGTCACGTTCTAATCAGCAGTCCACTTCTATGTCCAGGTACGATTGGCTTCCATATCTGGTTTTATCTGTGCCCAAGTGCGTCATACTATGCTTGAGACCACCTTTTTCAAGCTGAGTCAGGCATGCTTCATTGTACACTGATCAAAATAAACCGGACTTTAGGGTCAACATTCTCAGAAACAATCCCAGGTGCATACGTCCTTACAGGGGCAGGTTGCGGGTTTGACGCCCAATTGTGTCTGAGCAGTTGAGGATGAAGGACCTTGCTCAAGGGCTTAACAGCACGCAGATGGCAGCCTGAAGACGCTCGGATTAGAACCAGGGGTCCTCTGATCAACAGTCAACCTTAACCACCAGGCAACAGGCAACAAAAGTAAGGGCAACCCATGCCTGAAGTGCATGATTTTAAATATTGGGCCCACCAAAACAGTTGGATCCTTAAGCATAACTCTGTCCTGTGCATGAACTGGATTCTGTTTCAGTTAAAATTATCTTTTAACCTGCCAACTAGTACTACAGAATGTAAAACACCCTGTTAAAAACTAAAAAGGACACAATTGCAAAATTTATTTATTTATTTATTTTTTAATCCACAAAATTTGTCAATGCAGCATTTACTGAAACCACATGTAATTCCAAACCATGTGTCTAATTTTTAGGCAAAACTATGTCACTCATGCTTGAGCAAATATGTTTAGTTTAATGAGGAGAAATCTACTTCAGTCACTAAAGTCTCCATCTCCATTGACTACATTTAGTCAATGTCCCTCCAGTCAAAACCCAATGTTTTTTTTATTTTTTCTTTAAAGAAAACTGTTCTATGTATTTGCTTTATTTAAGCATTATAAATGTCAAATATATCTTAATGCTTGATTACAGTGATTTTTTTCCTTAGGGACACCGTTAGATCTGTACATGTTTAGCTAGCGTACTTGCTGATGATGCTTTTCATGACGTTGCTGTAAATTTTTTGCTGGCTTGAAACACCAATTTAATATTTTCCAATATTATCCTTTGAGGTGGCATGACGGGGGTGTAGTGGTTAGCTCTGTCGCCCTGCACCTCCAGGGTCCAGGTTCGATTCCCGGCCAGGCTCGATTCCCATCAGCGCATGGGGTTTGCATTTTCTCCCCGTGCTTGGTAGGTTTCCTCCGGGTACTTCGGTTTCCTCCCACATTACAAAAGGACTGCAGGCTAATTGCCGTTCCCAAATTGCCCGTAGATTGGCAACCAATCCAGGGTGTACCCTACCTCAAGCCCCAAGTCTACTGGGATAGGCTCCAGCCACCCCCCCATGACCCTGAATACAGGATAAAGTGTAGATGAGTGATCCTTGGATAGCATTATGCAGACTGCCAACACAAATTTTACAACTTTACATGATCCTTTCTAAGGAGAACCATACTTCAGAATTATATCACAAAGGTATAGTGGTGGTATTGTGAGGGATCCCTTTCTTCTTTTCTAAACACAAAAGGTGGAAGCAGTAATGCAGACAAGGTGAAAAAGAAGCACAAGTTAATTCCATGACTTTCCATGAAATGACTGAAATTCCGTATTCTGAAATGACAGCTTGAAAAGTTGAAATGAGCATAGTTGGCAAGTTGTGGCTACATTAAGCAGGTCTTGAATGAGCTTCCTCAACTTCTGATATCTCATATCTGCAGCCATGTCCATGCTTACAAATGTGAACACATTGTTTTGGCTGCAGGCAAGTACTGCTTTTACACTTGCTCTTGGATGTTCTCTGAAGCCTACAAACCCATGGTTTTAACATGTAGCTATGACTAGCGCGCATATTCTCCATTTTGGTAACATCCTCAAAAAGCTTTTACTGGATATACTGATTCAAGCTTAATGTGAAATGTGGCAGCATCGATTGAGAACTTGATACTTCTCAGCACTTCAGGTTTCCTGTGGTGATGAAAATTTCTTCAATAAGCAAAATAAGGTGCAAGCTCACCCCGGGTAAAGCCAGGGGTGTCTGATACCACATACTCTTGATCCTGAAGCCTTCCCTTCATGTTTCCCCAGCAAAACAAGTCAAAATATAGTTGCAAGCAACAATGACGGGCCCAAGCACTCTGCATGTTCGAGCGTTTCATAGCAGCTCACTCATATTCGAGCGTGGTAAGACCTACAAAAAGCCACTGCCACCCGGGTGCACCACACAACTTGCACATTTCAGACACTATATAGGGCTGATGTCTCTCCGCAATTTTGCGTCCTCACTGTCTATAGATCACATCGGCCCCGTTTGCTGCCGATCATATAAATTCCCTAGGAGGAGTATATCAAAATCCATCGGGTGCGTTTTTGGGAACAACCCAAAATAAATGGCCCAGGACATGCAGAAAAATCTCATGTGGGGGGCCCCTGAGGGCCCCAGGCCACGCGACTCGCAAGCATCCCAATGGCAGCAGATTCCAACCTGTCTGCCAATTATCATGAGTTTTTGAGCATGTTAAGATCCCTAAAAAGCCTAAAAGGGTGGGGAAAAACAAGTGGGTGCTGCGCACCCTATAGTGCTTGGGCCCCAACAAGCAAAGCCTTTTAGAACGAAATCGAATTTAACTGTATTGTTAACTTACAAATGACTTCATAAGACTTCAAAAAAGCACACACACACACAAAAAAAAAAAAAAAAGCCACAATGTGATCCACATCAGCAGGTTTCTGACAACAGGTTTAAGACAATAAGCTTAAGTGTGTAGTCAAACATTTGTCAAGCATATTGAGGAATAAAAGCATCTAGTTTACCTAGGTGAGATACTTGTAGATGTGCCAGTTTAAGTGGTTAATGTTACCACAAATTAGACTATTGACAATTTTTGCCCATTTTTTTTATACAGATAATAAAAATGCAACTGAGCTTCTTGATTTAGTCGATAGGCTCCAGAAAAGTCCAGAACTAGGTGTAAACTATAATATTTTATGTGGTTGTTCTACTAGTGCCTCACTTCTGGTACATCATCTTCTATAAATACATATGAATATGTATTTATTGCTTTAATAACAATTTATGATTTCAAAGCTGCAAGTCACACATGATGGTAGTGACCAAGTTCAACAACCACCATAGAACTCAGACCAAAGTGAAAGATTATATACACACATACATCATGTTATAAAGTTTTTTGCAAAAAAAAAAATAAATAAATAAAATAAAAAAATAAAATAAAAAACATGGCAAAGTAATAGCAATGCAAGTACAGGCCAAGTGCAAAATTGTTGAAGGGCTGTCAAAAGATTTGGTAGCTGTTCGCACACAGTAGTTGACGAGAAAATGAATGTGAGCAGGGTAGGGAGCAAAGCCTCAAGGTCCAAAGAGCAAACACCATGTAGACAGGAGCGAGAGAGCAAAAGAGCAATACAGAGTCAGAGAAAGAAGAGGGGGAGGGGTGCACAGCTAGGACTCTACCATGTGTTTCAGGGTGTTGTGCAGCAACACCAGTGCCTGGTGTTGCCAACAACCGCACAGCTGTAATCCAAAGGCCAGAAACAATTCAAGTCCACCTTCTCAAAAGTGTAATACATTCAAGGCAAACATTTAGCAACATGAACAAATATTCGTAAACCAAACAGGCTAACTCAATTACGAATCACAAATCAATGTTTTGAAAGAATATTTATCTTTTCTAGTAACCCCTGTCCAACGCCAATATTAATATACTCATAACGCATTTTTACAACCAGAAATGTTACGATGACAGCCAAAACTGGGAAAGAGAGAACTAGAATCTTCCCCACATTAAGACGACATGAAAAGAAAATCCCTGAAAAGAAAAACAGGGTGACAATTCAAACTATACGAAGATCGCTACACCGTTTTCATGCTAACTTCTTCGCGACACCGAACACGCGATAGGCAGAACTGAAAAAATATTGAAAATCTACAACAATTCTAAAAACGATATTTTCTCTAAATCATAGGAGTGACATCAAAGCGAACAAAAAGATGCTGTATGATAAGTAATATGTACAAAAAATGTTAAATGTAAACCTGCGTGAGCTTCAGACGTAGGCCATGAACAAGAATGCAAGTGCAACTAGCCTTCCTCTTGCTCACCCTATATATAGGCGAGACAGAGCGAGGGAGAGAAGTGCAGCTGGGACTGTACCACGTGCACAAAGGGGTGGAGCATATCGTTTGTGATCTTCCCAGCAACACCAGAGCATAGTGTTCAAACACTAGTCACAATCAAAATACCAGTTGAACAATACAGTATGAATTGAACTTAAGAGTTTTGTATGCAAGATGTATCTTCACATGGCAAATCTGTGATACCTCAGCAATACAAAATGAATTATAATAATACAAATGAGTACACCTTTTAAAATGTGAATTAAATGTATAAGGCAAAATGTATACATCACAGAAAAAAAGAAAAGTTAAAGTAGAAAAAAAACGAACAAAATGCATTAAAAAAAACAAACACTATCCCCTCCCCCACTGCAGCTTCTGAGCAAACAAGATGGAAAATTACAGCTAGTCCCAGACCGTACCATTTTCTCAAAGTAGAGGGGTGACAGGATGTGCAACTCTGACTCAACACAAGAGGGAGCAAGACAAAGCCATCTTGTTAATAACATGAAGACTGTATATGCTTAAATTACAAAATCCAGCCCTCTAATCATAAGCCTGTGAGCGTTGTTACCATAGAGCACATGGCAAATCCTTACACTATTCAAGGCAGGAAAAAAATGTGTGTGTCAGGTGACTAGGTTTAACCGAATTTTTTTAGAAGAAGACATTATGTTTAACCAATTTTTTAAAAGTTAAAGAAATAATGAGAAACCATACTTGATGCGAGTACCACATGTCCTTGAGAGCTGGCAGGTTGAAGCTCTAAGCTAAGAAACTGAAGTTTGTCTTTTTTTCTGACTGGTGTTAAACCAACATGTGTACACACTCATTCAGCATGCAAGTACAGGAAATTAAAGAAAAAAAACAATCAGTCTTGTGATTCGACAGTAGAAACTTTTTTTTTTTTTTCCATGAAATAAACATGATTCAGCCAGGAAACATGGCTAAATCAGGATCACATAAGAATGGCTCAGTGTATGGGTTATATTTAAATCCCCCTATTACACTTTCCACAATAAGCTAAATTCAGCACCTTCAGGTGCCAAGTAGGGACATTTGTCTCCCTGCAATAGTCAGGGCCCATTGCCAAGAAAACTTTTGTCCCTTAAAATAGCAGGAGAAAAACAGCCTTTACAAACATTTAACAAACTAAGCAATGTAGTAAGCAAAAATTACCTCATGAGACTATTGAGCACATTTGGCAGGGGGAATCAGATTATGTCACTCATATCATCTTGATAAGAAAGGTTGCCAAATGCCATTAAGAATCAAAAGTTTCATGAGCCTTGATATCAAGGGGATATCAGCTTTATAATACTGCTTGCACGGCAAGTTTAGATAATGTCACTTCTTGTATCTTAAGTATCAGGAATAGGGATTATGCACACAAAAGTTATCATGTAAATGCACCCAAAATACACTTGCAGCAAATTTAAACCATGTGATCATTACAATTTTAGCCATGTTATACCAGTGTAAAAGCATTGGTCTTTCCAAACCACATTTATAGCCTATCCCTCTCCAACAGTCATCAGATATACTGCGTAAATATTGGCACATATAAAGTATTAATAAGATTTAAAAACCACACAAATTATGTCGACCATTTTACTTATAAAGCAAACAAAGAACAATAGAAGTTAGTGTTGGAATGTAATGAGCTTTGCATATTAAGCTGCTATGAAACTCTCAAATTTCTGTGTATAGACGAGCAGAGATGCACTGGACTAGATTAAACACATACAGGTTGTAAGGGATGAAATCTTATCAAGATGCAATGAAGAATCTAGATGCATGAAATGATAAGTTTACTTATGTGCCTACATGTGCCTTAAAAAAAGATCCTGGGCAAGTTCTTCCTCTTCTTTTCTTGTTTAATGGGAGATGGAATCCAGTAGGTTACATTACCACCAACCGTAAGTCTCATTCTCCCTCATCTTCCTAGTCTCTTAAAGCAGATTTTCCAGAACAGCCTCCCTAAAAACATCTAATGTTTCCTTCCATGATCTTGTCTTGACTTATTGTTTAATCTGTTATAGATTGAGAAACTGTAATCAACAGAGTCATCCATCGTCTATTGCAAGAATGCCCAACAGAACTGTGTGCATGCTTATAGAAGTGATCAGAGTAACAGAATAAAACCTGATCCATGTCTTAAAACAGATTTATATTCTTATCCACAAGTAGAGTTAACTGTAGCGATCTTGTATAGGTTTTTTTTTTTTTTTTTTTTTTTTTACATGCAGAGTTAGTAACGAATGATATTCATGGGTTAACGTTAAAACTATTAGAATTGCTTTCAATGACATAAAATTAGCCACTAATATGTTTGGAGAGATGGAAAAAGTCAGTTGAAAAAGGGTAAGTGAGAAGGCTATACAGGGTACTGGGCTATACCAACTGGTACGAGAACTAGGGGGTGTCTTTAAATGAAATTTCCTGACCCAAAATTAAGATTAAATATGTATTCAATACAGCCTATTCTTCACATTAAGAAAAAAATTAATCACCACATATGTTTGAAAAGACTGGTAGCATGTTATTAATTTTATACATCATGGTGACCATGCTCCTTCCCTGACACACACACACACACATGGTGTACACTAAACATTGGGAGTGTGACATTCAAAAAATTCTGCAGGCAATCTATAGCAGAGGTAACTAAGCAGGACTGCAAAAAATAATACAGGAAAAATAAACGCACACCCCATGCTGAGTGCACTAAAGTCAACAAGTCTGTGAGACAGTGCGCAGTGAGGTACTAGAACACTCTCATACAGCACTAGACCTTTGTGAGGCAAGTTTAAAATACCAAGCATTGTAAAAAAAAATAAGAGTAAAACGTACTTTGATAAGCATTTGTATATGATTACTTCAGCAAACAGTGGCGTTAGAAAATATATTAACAACGCTAGCCAATCAGAGGCATGCAGCAGAAACCAGTTTGAGCCAGCTGAGACTTGTTCTTCTAAAAACAAAACCCTCCCCCAACAAATGCTCTTCCCTCTATATTCTCTTATTCCAAAAATCACTGAATTAAAATACACTATATTAGTTAGCGAAAGGCATTTTTTCAAAGAATCTCATCAAATTCATTCAATTAAACATGAAACATCTAAATAAAATGTTGTTCCTTTTCGTTAACAAAAAAGGGAACAAACGGAAAAAAAAGCAACACTTCAACCTGTAAAGCACAGCACGTCTGAACATCAGCATCAGAATTAGTGTATGCAGAACAATGTAATTGGAAGACAAGGTTCCTTTAACAGCCCCTCCTACGTTCAACCATTTCAAACAAGCAGCCTGACAGTGCAGTAACACAAAATGGCCACACCAGCTTAGCAAGAGCTTTGGCACTTGCTCAGTGAATGTGAATGAGGACAAGCATGCAAAAAATTGCAGGAATTTCCAATGCACTGATTTTACCAGGTGTCTGGTACAAGGTGCAATTTGTCTGATGGCTGGTTCAATAAAAAGGTTACCAATCATTTAATCATGTACTACTTGATCAAGAACACTTCATTTTTATTATTTTTTTTAAACCATCAGATCACAAAACATCGTCTTTTGGTGCATCACAAGTAACATGGATAGGCAGGCAATGAACAAGCAAGAAAATGCCCATGCTGTTCCTGTGTAATCAAACACAAGTGCCTATGGTTCAGTGCTTCAGTCTGCTGTATCTTGAATTCCATTAAAACAGTTGTTTGTGCTTCACCAGAGACGGAGGACACAATTGGGGCTTTCATCTCCGATGCGTACTGGTTGACAATTCTGCTGATCCACTGTTAGGGTACTTCCCCTTCTGCTCCGCTCCTGGATGACCACCTGGCTGTTCATTTTAGTGTTTTACCTACTCCATCAAACCCAATTAAATTTAGAAAGACTATTAATTAGTTGTTTAGTTAAAGCAGGTGTGCTGGGGGGGGAGGGGGGAAACACACCACTACAATGTACATGACAGGTGGTCCTCCAGGACCAGAGTATAGAACCACTGCTCTACACAACATACTTGTGGTTGAATCTTCACTGTATTTTTAAGAAACTAGTTATTCACCCGATAGTAAAATTTTGTTGCTCAGAATGAGCTTTTTCTTGTCTCATGAGACCGAATTGAGCTGTCTCATTACAAGCTGGACTTTCTTTTCTATTTCTCCTAAACCCCACTTAGGAGAAACAAAGAGACATAACTGAGACGCAAAGCGAGACATATTGAGAAACATTTGAGAAATCTGAGATGTACATGAGAAACAGAACTACATTTGAAGGAGAAGCAAATGAGCCCTATATACTGTATGACCATAATGAGAATAAAGTCAGATGCATGAAACAAATTAGAATGATAGTTTTATTGAATATATCAAAAATCCTCAGTTAACAGCATACAGTAATAAATTTACACAATATAACAAACATCAGCAAAATCTGACAAATCAAGACACTAAATGATACACAACATCACCCAACCTGACAAAGATATTACACTGCTCAACTCAAAGTCTGATTTATACAGGAGTTACACAAAGGCCACAGCATTGTGACAATCTTCCAGTGAAAAGAATCAGTCAAAAAGGAGATGAAAAATTTTAAAGAAAAATTGGTTGCAAGGGATTGGGCCAATGCCAGTAAAAGTTCTTTCACCAGCTACATCAGTCTTGTGGTGGATGTCCAACAAGTTTGTCTAAAGTCTGCAACTCCTGGAAGTGCTTAGTATGTAATGGAACAAAAAAAAACAAAAAAAAACATTTTCCGACACATAAAGTATACATTACTGTATACTTTACGTGTGGGAAACACTGCTTTGAGATTTACCTCAACACCATTCAGCTACTCCATTCCCTACTTTCTGAAAGTTGAGGTGAGCTTGAGCTTGCTCATGCTCTGGTGGATACCTGACTGATGATGTGCTGGAGACTTTGGAACATTCTCCTGCATTCTTGGTCTCCTGAGGTGGCAAGCTTCTGAAAAAAACCCAGTTAAAGTAAAATGTATATAATTACCAAGACAACCTTTCCACAAACATATTGGTCTTAATTTATAGAATATAATTAACCGTCTCCAAAGTTAAATGTTCTGGTAACCACTGAACACTATAATAAAACTACTGGTTTTCAAAACTTGATCATGCAGTAACATTAACTTATTACTTTTTAAAAAGCCTAATAATAATGTTTTTTTTTTGTTGTTGTTTTTTACCATAGATTCTGTGGTTTTAACTTACATTTTGACTCCTTGTCAACAATAATTAATTTTAAATTCGGAGCGAAAAATTTAAACCCACCTTCACCATCCGCTTTGTCTTCTTGGGCTTTTCTTCATTTTTATCCGCGGCAGGCAAAGTAGGTGGTGCGCTACCGCCACTTAAAGGTCTGGATGAATGATGGATAAAGATGTTTTTTGCTGACAGAGGCCTGGCGATGCCCTTGCACATTTCACCAACACACTGGCCACTTAAACATTTACAGACTTGGAGCATGTGTGGGAGAAATTGTGGGAAATTATGTCTTTATTAGAATCTATATGTACTGTAGGCTTAATTGGCGTGGCCATGAAAAAATGTGGTGCAAAAAAAAAAAAAAAGGCGGGGGGCAGTGGTGGCTCAGAGGGCTAAGGCGCCGAGTTACCGACCGGAAGATCGGCGGTTCAATCCCCAGCTCCACCAGGTTGCCACTGTTGGGCCCTTGAGCAAGGCCC
>JAQMYG010000010.1:10139836-10153152 GCA_030014215.1 Clariallabes teugelsi
CGGTATCGGCGAGTACTGAAATGCAAGTACTCATACTCGTACTCGTTTTCCAAAAAAGTGGTATCGTCGCATCCCTAACTACCACTACCATGTTTGACTGTTGGTATGATGTTCTTTTTATGAAATGCTGTGTTAGTTATGCCACATGTAACGGGACGCACATCTTCCTTTCAACTTTTGTCTCATCAGTCCACAGAGTATTTTCCCAAAAGTCTTGGGGATAATCAAGATGTTATTTGACAAATGTGAAGTGAGCCTTTTTCATTTTGGTCAGCAGTGGCGTGCACCTTGGAACTCTTCCAGGGAAGCCATTTTTGCCCAGTCTCTTTCAAATTGTCAAATCATGAACATGGACCATATCTAAGGCACGTAAGGCCTGCAGGTCTTTAAATGTTGTTCCGGGTTCTTTTATGAGCTCCTGGATGGGTCATCGAGAAATTTTGTTAGGCCTGGGAAGATTCACCACTGTTACAAGTTTTCTCCATTTGTGGACAATAGCTCTAAATGTGGTTCGCTGGAGATCCAAACATTTGTAAACCATTCCACACTGACACCTGTCAATTACTTTATTTCTCAACTGTTCTTCAATTTCCTTAGATCGCGGCATGGTGTGTTGTTTTTTGAGATCTTTTAGTAGGCTTCCTTTAATAAATGGAATCATCATTTTAAAACTGCATTTTGTATCAATCAGCATGATTTTGGACTGTGGGAGGAAACCCACTAAGCACACGAAGAACTCCATGCGCACAGACACTGAGGTGGGAATCGAACCATCAACCATGGAGGTGCAAAACATTCAATCACATGTAATCCCAAAAAAAGATCTGCAAGCGTTAGATTTACTTGATTTCAGCTTAATATGAAACTAATACGTTATGAGTGTTATGGTATGATGCATATGTAGTGCATTAGAGTTTCTTAAAATTATGTTGCAGTCTTTACAGGCCTACAGACACACTGAAAAGTGTATCTTCCAGTTATAACTCTGAATCCAAGCATTTGACAAAACAAAAACCTGAAACATGTATATTTTTAATTTTTACATTAAAAAAAAAAAAGTATTTAATTACAACCTAGGCCGAACAGTCTTAGGAGAGGAACAGACACAACAAGTAATTTGGTGCACAGTACAACAATCTGTGATGATTTAATCGTGTTATTAGGCTTCTTAAAGCTAATGAAGCCACAGACACATGTGATATAAATAGGATTAATCTCAGTCCACTGATAATGCATCCCTCTGGAGTCATGTCCTATATTCACTCCGCCTAAATTACTCACTCTCACTCATGGTCTATTCTGCTTTATCCTGTACAGGGTTGCAGGAGCCTGGAGCCTGGAGCCTGTCCCAGGAAACTTAGGGCACAAGGCGGGTACAATCTGAACTGGGTGCCAGTCCATCACATACTATGGAGCACCAATTAGAATAATCTTCATGTCTTTGGACTGTAGGAGGAAACCACAAGATCTGAGGCGGGAAACAAACCTGCACCCTGGCGGTGTGAGGCCACAGGACTAACCACTAAATCACTGCCTAAATTAGCGCATAATAAATAAATGATCACATAATCAATACGCCATGAAACACCAACCGGTTTGATCGGACAGAAAACAAACCCTGATCATGTAGGAGGATGTGAGCATCCCTGAACCTCGTGTCGGTGGATGGATGTCCATTGTGTTCATCACTCCTGCATTCAGTCTCGCGTTTCCGATATCGCACTTTAACGGTAAAACCACGCGCACTCACCGGTTCGGATCCTCCGGAGTGTTGCAGTACACGGTAATAATAATAATAATAACGGCCTGGAGCTGCTTAATAAAGAACGATGTTTTAAGAACCTCGCGTGAGTCGTTATTCCGTCGTTCTCTCCCTCTGCTCGCTCGTTTTTCGACCTCACACTCCCTCCCTCCCTTCCGACTCCGTCCTTTTCCGTCCGTTACTAAGGAGACGGGAGCGAAAGATGCAGCGCGCATGCGCAGGTCGAAGCTCCTAAAATATTTACAGCGTGTGTGTGTGTGTGTGTGTGTGTGTGTATCTATAAATATATAGGTGCAGCTCAATTTTACAAATATTAAAATTTTCCGAGCTACTGAATTTGGGGTTTTCATCAAAATGAAAAGAAATAAACACTTGAAATATACAGGTTTGTGTTTAATGACTCTATATAATATATGACTTTTCGAATTGAATTACTGAAATAAATCAACTTTTCGATGATATCAGCGATGATATATATTATAATAATATGATAATATTATAAATATTATATTAGTATAATGTCAATATACATAATACTATATAAAGTCCACTGTTTTTCTTTTTCTAAAGTGTGTATACATTTTTAGCTGACTGTGTATACAACCATGTATCCAAATACATATACTTATTACATATATTTTTGCAGCTATAACAGCATTCACTCTTCTTCTCAGAAGGCTGTCCACAAGATTTTGACACAAGTGATTCTGCGGGAATTCATGCCCATTCATTCTGTAGAGCATTTATGAGGTCAGGTACTGATGATGGACGAGAAGCCCTGGATAGCAATTTCTTTTCCAGTTCATCCCAAAGGTGCTTAATGGGGTTGAAGTCACAGTGCTCTGTGCGGGCCAGTCAAGTTCTTCCACACCGAACTCATGTCTTTATAGTCCTTGCTTTGTCAAAGTAATGTTAAAATAGAAAAGGACCTTCTCCAAACTGCTGCCACAAAGTTGGAAGCAGCATCATCCACGATGTCTCACGCTGCTCCAAGGTTTCAGCAGGCCATAGTCCTGCCTGTCAAAAGCGCCATCGTAGTTGTTTCCGGGGTCATCATATGAACCATTGCTGTTAGCATGCAGTCTGATCTGTGGTTTTATTAACCCTGAGCTGGGTCCAACATACCCATTTTCGCTACTGCCTAATGTTACAGTTGGTGAGGAATGCCTGTGATGCACTCACAGTGTGACATAAAAGTTGATGATAATGCTGTCTCCTGTGAACTGTGCCGAGGATTATATGTATATACAGTATAATGGGTATAGGATATATGGCCTGACATAATTTAGCATAATCTGCATGGACTGTGGAAGGAAACCAGAGTACCCAGAGGAAACCCACCAAAGCACATAGAGAACATGCAAACTCTGTGCACACAGACCTGTGGCGGGAAACAAACCTGGACCTTAAAGGTGCCAGGCAACAGTGATAAACACTAACTGGTTTATTCAGGCATTAAAATACACTTTACTTATTTAGTTTGTTTTGCCATGAAAATCAGTCAATGTTTTTTGTCTCATGTATTTTTTTCACCTGTAAACTCTAATGTTAAACCTCAGTTGGGGTTTAAGGAGATTATTGCATATTCTGGGTGCCTTCAGCATTGATTTACAATATAGAAAGAAATAAAAAAGGAAATTTCATAGAATTAGAAGGTGTGTCCAAACCTTTGACACACGCCAGTAAACTGGTAACAGGATCATGGACACTTAAGATACATCTACAATAATGGGGACCAAAGTCTAGCCTGTCTGGCCGAATCTTATAGAAAAGTAAATGTAGCACAAACTGCTAAAAGTAAAAAGTTGGCTGGCCACAGAAGAGGTATCAGAAAGGTAGGACAGAAAGGCATCAGCACACCCAGCACATCACAGCCTGCCATGCACAGGGTTTAGCAGGCATGTTTGTTAACCCAGCCCCCAAATTCACCAGAACCCAATCCTATTAAGCATGCACCAGACAAACACATTTGATCCACTGAGGCCCACCCTTGCATTGAGGCCCAACAGCTAGCAGCATTCTGTACATGCTGCAAACAGATAGATTACTTACACAGATACTCACACCAGCAAGGTTTATGCTGTGTGTAGAGTAGATGAAAAAAGTTTACACACCCTTACTATGAATTTTTAATGTATACAAGTAAGTGAAAAACAATCCAAATATTTTTATGGGAAAAAATAGTTTAAAAAAAAAAAAGTAACCTCACTCAGTCTATCAGCATGATACAGACTGACTTGGCAATATTTTCCCACCATCTCTTGCCAAAGGGATCAGAGGGTAATCTATAACCATAGATTCCTATAGCTCCTTTAATGTTTCCATTGGTCACCTTGCAGCCTCCAGCTAATTTTTTGTCATTAAATTAAATTAAATTAAATTAAATTAAACTCATTAAAAATTCAATGTGCTTTGGAAAAAAACTTGAATAGAAGCCAATAGCAGCAAAGTAAAATACAAAAATTTTTTCAATAAAGTTTTAAATACTTAAAAATTGTTTCATATATTTCCTTATTAAGACTAATTATCAATCTCAAAATATCTATAGGAGTTCTTTAAAATATTTTTAAATATATATTAAAAAGTGTGGCAATCTGCCAGAACCCATATAAATGCTGACACTGCTTTATTTACAGGTTGAGATAGCTCCAGATGTAAATAACTAATGTTATAACACTCATTAGCACTCAGACTGTTCCAGCTACTCACATACAGCCTTTTCCCATGTTGTGCTCCCATGTGCATCCTGTTTACACGTGTGCCACCTCGTTAGCTCATATTTACTCGATCGCATGTCAGTGTACTGTGCATGTTGAGTTATGCTGCGACAGCAGTGAAAGGCAAACACTTGCCTCATACCCTGTTATCTTGCTATGCGGAAACATGCATGTGTGCGGCCTGATAAGGCAGCACGCCTTTTTTCCCAAGCCATAATCATAGTGTTGGGGTGCATTATATAGCAATCAGGGCTTAAAATTAATTCTGGAGCTCACCATCTGATGTTACTAGTTGTTTTAGTAGCCATTGTAATAAAGTCTAAAACTGTCTACTGTAAGTGTCTAGTACTGTACATGCACAGGGTTACCAAATAATTGTGATCGTGAATTTAGCCTAGTTTCAAAAGCTGATAATTTTATAGACAAATTCTATAAAATCCTATAAAATTGGTATATGTTGATAATTTATAACGTGAATCAATACAGGTTAATGTTAATCTTCATGTTTAGTATCAGCAGAACATCAAGTTAAAGTTGGAGCTACTGTAAATTCTGCAGAGAGTTCTCTAGGACCGGATTAGCCAATGCATTCAATATTTAATTTGATTTAATAATTTTATCCTTAGATTAATAGGCAAAGGCAGTACATATATTTATTCAACTAATTTGCTTGTTTCTTAAACTCACTATAACCATCTGGCCTGAATAATTCATATTAAAACTAGAAACTACTTATTGCCTTAAAATGTATATTTCAAGTTTCTAGAATTGCTTTTAATAATTTTCAAACATTACAATATACTGCCTCGCCAAAAAAAGTCACCATTCCATAAAGAATAAATGATTTTAGCTCTTTTGCTTGATGCAGCCCAGAGATTTTAAATTACTAAAACTGTTTTAAGAACCCTTTAATACATTATTAAAACCTGTAAGGATAGTGCTGAACAATCAACTTTGTAAAAGAAATGTGGTCAGGCAAAAATAAAAAAAATCAACAATAAAAACCAGTACAATAGTAAAAGTAAAAAAGTAAAAGTGCACACAATGTGATGAGAACTCATCAAAACAGTGCTTCAGTTTGTTAGGGAGCATAAAGATTGGACTTTGGAGCAATAGAAAAAGGTAATGTGGTCAGATCAACTTTATTCCAGAGCCATGGAGGCATCAGGGTAAGAAGGGAAGCACATGAAGCGATGAACTCATCATGCATAGTGGCCATTGTACAACCCTATGAGGGCAATGTCTAACCCTAACCCTGGGTTTGCTTTAGTTGCTCAAGCCAAGGCTCAGCAATGCTACAGGTATATGATAATAAAATGAAGTCAGCTGATGACCTGAATGTACTGAATGACCAGGTTATTACATCACAATGTTTTAGTTCCTATATTTCATTACTCAAACTGAGAAAGAGTGATTCTGTGAGCATTAGAAATCATTTTCACACATGAACTGGCCTGCACATTGTGTGCTGTAATCAAAGCTAAAGGTGAATGAATGAAATCCTAGAGCATGTGCCTTTTTATTCCTTGGCCAGGCAAAGTATATAGATCATGTTACCTACTGAGTCTTACAAATCATTTGGCTTGTACTCACGTGTAAATGCATATATATCAGGAAGAAGGATTATCACTTGCTTACTTTTCCTTTCCTCAGAAACAGATGGCTTCCTCAGTAGGGAATCATCCTGTTGATGTACCTGAGAAAAATTCACTTGTTCAACCGTCAAACTGTCTCCTTCTGTTAATGACTGTTCACATGCTTTGTCAGCTCCAGAACGGGGCATCCAGTCACCCATGAAAAGTTCTGGAATAGCTGTATGTTTTTGCTGGTGGGAATGATTGCATAGGTCTTGTGGGGAACCGGTGTTGGGAAGGCTATGGAAGGCCATTTGAATCACTGGATCATCCTTTGTATCCTTGGCTGTGTGTGTGCCGGTAGATTGTGTGCAACAAGATATACCACACATTTTCTGTGCCTCTAAATGTTTGTCTTTTTCTAAATGTGAGTCCTCCTCTAGAGAGTTTGTTTGACTTGAATTTGATTTGGAGGAATCAGTATTTGAACAGTGGTTGCTCTTTTGTGACGGCCTGGAAACAATTTTTTTTGGAGACCCTTTTCTCCCTGTTTCCTGAGAGGATGAGTCTTTCTTTCGTGCCTGAGCAGATATCAAATATGTGGACTTTCTGTCAGAAAAACTACCTGGTCCTTTGATCACTTGTCTGCAGGTTCTGCTCTTCAAAGGGAATTGGTCAGTCTGGTTGAGTTGTTGGGGTGTGTAAATATCATTTGATGTAGTTGTTTCTGACTCATGTCTACAGTTTCTAGCCAAAAGGCTGGATTCAGTAGATGATCCATGACTCTTCAAAGGGAATCGGAAGTGGTCTGTCTGCTTGGTTTGACTTAATGTGCTAATATCTGTTTCTGAAGCTTCTAACTGACCCTTACTGTGATAAGAAGAAGAATGTTTTTCAGTATCATTTGTATCTAAGTCAAGCAAATAATTTTTGCTGTTTTCAGGAATGTCTACAGAGCCATGACTTTTTAATTTCTGAAGAACCCCAGTAACTGGACAAGTGTGACTCTCTGAAACAGATTTTAGTGCTTTGGAAATTTTTGAGGAAGGCACTATGTTTGATTTTTTTGGAGATAGGACCCCCTCATGGTCTTTAGGAAATTCTGAGGATGGCTTGGGTTGACTATCATGGCTTGGATTGCTCTGAAGTCTATTTGCAAGACCTGATGTTTGATTGCCTGCTGTAGATTTTGCCATTTGTGGCTTGGATTGAAACATTTCTCCCCTACCCACATCTTTATCCTTGTGTATTTTCAATCCAGCTTGGCTTAACTTTGACTTTGCCTTGTCAAATACAATATTTGATCCAGGGTTTTCAGTCTTTCCTGTTTTGTTTAACCCTAGGCGGGCTTGAATTAAGATGGGGTCCTGGGTCAGATGCCTCCTTTTATAGGATGCCAGACTTAGTGATCCTCTTCCTATGTGTTTCAGGTTTTGCCAACTTATGCTTTCCTTCTTAGTCATGGTATTTCTGATAGATTTGTCTTCCAAACTAACATCTTTCTGGAGCATGCCTTGGTATTGGTACCTCTGCAATTGCTCTTGTTTTTGCTTTTGCTGACTTCTTGTTTTTGAGATAGGAATTGATTTGGCCCTTCTCTCACCATGTGATATTATTGTCGGTTTGGAATGCTCATTGTCTGACTGAACACTTGTCTGGACTGAAGGTTGATTGCTTGGAAGGGATTGCCTGGAAGATTCCACGCTATCAGTACCAGATGCTGGCTTGCTGTGAGGGAAAAAATATTTCACAACAATTATCCCTATTAATTCCTCACACTGAAGCAGCCACTTTTAAGGATAACAGAGGCATTGCATTTTGAGACAAGTACCTCATTAATGGAAAACTGTAGCCTGAAGGATCCAGGGGGCTCCCACTGTCACTGAATGAAGAGATGTGGATAGGCCTCTTCAGGATAACAGGGGAAGAGAGTGGTATGGAACATGAAGAAAGTCTAGAAGGGCTAGAAGAAGCAAGCAATTGGGGACATGGAGAAAGCCTTGTAGGGGATAAACAGAGAGGCTGTGGGCAGGGGGAAAGCCATATTGCAGGGTTGGAAGAGGAAAGAGTGAATGGACAAGGGGATGCACATGTAGGAGAGGAAGATGTTGAAACAGTTTGGGGAGATGGAGAAAGTCTTGAAGGTGAAGATGAACTGATGGGAATCAGATTTGGAGAGAGACGAGCAGGAGAGCTGGATGATGGAGAAGAAGAAAGGTTTTGAAGGGCTGGGGAGAGGCGAGTAGGGGATGTGGAGGATGGACGCTGTGGACAAGGTGAAAGTCTCGCAATAGAGTGAGAGGAGATATATAGGGGACATTGAATAGAGTTAGGAAATAATGATAATTCAGCTTGGTCTAGCTCACTTTGGTTCATAGTAGTGGATTTCAGTTAAACATTTACAGCACAGTCCAAGCAATTAAGATTTTTAGGCAGGAAATAACACAGCAAGCAAAAGTCTTGAAAAATAAAGTCAGTGAAAGAGTGTTACAAAAAAAAAGCGTTAAATAAAGTCTGAGGACTATATACTGTACATCATCCTCATTTAAAATATTACCAACTATGAAGATATTAAAAGTAACACATGTTTAAGTAGTTTATATCACAAAAAAACAAGAAATAAAACTGACCTGTTAGTCTGCATCTCTCTTCTGGCTGGGAGTAACAGAATGTGAAAACGAGAGAAAAACAGAGCAACAGAAAGTAGTGGGTACAACTCACATTCCCTCAATTCTTTTTATCTAAAGCCTCGCTGTCTCACTCACCCACTCCCATCACTCCACGGTTGATAAACGATGGAGAGTGTGTCAGAGTCCAGAAAGAGCACGAAGAAAGACTTCAAAAGCCATTTAGAGTGTTAAGAATTTTATATAAATATTTTGTATTAAAACCTTGATTAAACAAAACCCATTTCAATACAGTAGGTTATTTTTCATGGCATTTGATGTGTGAAAGGGTAAATCTCTTTGTCAAGAAACAGAATGAAATGCTAAATAAAGTTAACAATTAAAGGTAATTTGAGAAAAATTTCCAGTATTCTGGCGGCATGGTGGCTTAGTGGTGTCGCCTTGCACCTCCAGGTTCTGGGTTCGATTCCTGTGTCTGTGTGCATGGAGTTTGCATGTTCTCCCCCCCTGCTTGGTGGGTTTCCTCCAGGTACTCCAGTTTCCTCCCACAGTCCAAAGACATGCAGGTTGGGCTAGTTAGTGTTCCCAAATTGTCTGTGTGAGTGTATGTATATGTGTGCCCTGCGATGGATAGGCATCCTGTCCAAGGTGTACCCCGTCTCGTGCCCTAAGTTTCCTGGGATAGGCTCCAGGAAACCTGTGCACTGGATTAAGCAGTATAGATGATGGGTGAGTGAATAGGAGATTCAGTATTCTCAATAACTATTTTAAGCTTCAACTGAGTCTAGTATAAGCTTCAACTGAGTCTTGAAATTAAAAGATTAATTATATACAGTAGTTTAGCATTTTCACAGAACATACAATTAAAAAAAATACATACCAGTGAAAAGCTTTTCAAATATGTGATATTTCACACACACACACACACACACATACATATATATATATATATATATATTGGTTTTCAAGCCAAACCAGGACAAAGTATTCCCTTTATTTTTTTGAGCAGTGTATATTAATATATATTTAAATACTTATATAACTTATAACTTATATAACACTTAAATAAACCTGTTAAAAGACTAGAAAGCTTGATATGTTCCTGTTCAGTTGCCAGACAAATTTGCTAATTTATGGTAATTTATGGATTTATCTCTTGAAGGAAGACAAATTATTTGTCAATAAAAAAGGAAAATACAGATCTTAACCCTGATGTGGGTTCTTTCTTCTTTATATAATAAGGTGGAGTGGGGTTGGGTGGACGTTCCTCAGCATCAGCGTGTGGGACTGTTTTCCTTTTAACCAGTTTGAACAGTTTTATTTATTTTATTTATTTTATTGGTATATACATGCCTATTTTCTTATTCATTTTGTCGTTTTTGTATTGCCCAGAGAATGAAGATGTAGTTCTTTCAGTCTTCTGCAATCCTGACCAAGCAGTTACTAAGGATGCGACAAACACATTAGGCACTCATATTTTGTACAGTGTTCTCCTTATATTAATTAAAGTCAACCGTCCTGCTAATGTGATGTTTTTGCAATGTCTTGGGGATTGCAGTCTCAATGCCCACGTGTGAAACTTTCAGGAAGGAATGATGCATGCTTTATATCTGTATTTGTATATATTTATTACAAATATACCGTATGCATTTATATTACATTACATGTCCATTCCAAGAAATGTATTTGCATTCTGTTATATTTTTTTTTGTAAATTTTCTCAAATATGTTTTCTTCAAATATTTTGAGGATCTTTTATTTAGACATTTGACATCGTCTCACATATAATGGATGACAACCAATATACTCTATCACTTATTGTAAAGTTTGGCTTTCTTGTCTAACACAAGCATGGTTCTGAAGTTTTGTTTAAGGAGAAAGTAATATTAACATCACTAATTTGCTTGATCAGATCGATCTCTTCAAAGATATGCTACACTGTACTTGTACATGTATTTGACTGATACATCGGGTTGCACAGGAGACAAAAGACACCAATTATTATAGGACAATCAGGAATCAGGTATAAAGTACATTTATAAAAAAAAAAATCACTCAATGATCAGAATTATATTTAATTGTATTAAACAATATGTGGCAGACTTAAGCTACCAGAACAGTCCAAAGCTTGCATGATTAAAGGATGAGCACAAATCATTAACCACATCTTCTCAAAATATATCTACTTTTATACTGTATATCCTGTGAAAACCCTCAGAGTTCCAAATATGGAACTTGTCCATATAGCATTTGAACATTTTCCCTCATGTTTTAATTGGCACTATGTACTGAACTGTACCCATCCGTGTCGTGGGGTTGGGACCATCAAGGGTACATCTTTTGTCTGCATCTTCTACATGTTAATGTAAATAAATCATTATAGATCATTTAAGATACATCATTGTACAGAACCACTTGTCTCTTTAAAGGTACTATGTTCATCTCTCCAGTTAAAACATAGACACTTAAGGAACAAAACATTTACCTTTGACGTATACAATGACGTATACATTCTAGTGATGAGAAAAGTTACGGTTTAATACCATTTTATTCTGAAAGTGTACCCCCCCCCCCCAAAAAAAAAAACCATATCCTCCATAATACATATTCAATGTCAAACCTTCATGTCTAACAATCAAAGCACTATTATTGCAAAAGAATATCCATGGAAATTTTTATGGACTCGTCTTCTTAATCATTTCTCGTCTTCCTGATCGATGATCTGAATCCAATTACTTTTTGAGTCCCTCCTTCACACATTGTGTCATATGAGTGCGCTGCTGTCATCGTCTCGGTGGGTGTTTAGTGTGGGCACCAGAGGCTGGTGCTTGATGGACTTGTTACTCCACTTATGAGCATCTTGAAGCCCGGGCTCCAGGAAGTAGAGGCAGGCTCCAAACCCGGCCAGGACCAGGACAGAAACAAGCAGATAGACCGGAACAAAC
Source organism: Clariallabes teugelsi (assembly GCA_030014215.1). Classification (NCBI taxonomy): domain Eukaryota; kingdom Metazoa; phylum Chordata; class Actinopteri; order Siluriformes; family Clariidae; genus Clariallabes; species Clariallabes teugelsi. Next base: position 10,151,462 of record JAQMYG010000010.1, read on the forward strand.
CAGTCCACAAACATCCTGTAGTGAATATGGAGTGAATTGGAATTTATTCTCTAAGTAGCATGCAGTAAACCCTAAGCAAACAATACAACTGTTGCCATAAGGCATGGCTTTGTAAAATGCACTGCAGTTTTAACCATAAAATGTCCGAACAAAGTGAGCATACTGTATCATGACTACACTTTATAACTCATCTATGCGCATGAACATCCAGCATGCATGACTTCATACATGGCATGCAAGCTTGGCATGAGCCCATACCTGGATTAATATGCTCTTGTATTGCTTCTGGTTAGGTGGAAATCACTCTACTTGGACGACGATGATACCTGTGTGGCTGTATCGCTATTAAAATCCGTGGAAGGTTATAAAGGTGAATGGAAAGATACAGCGATTTGATGTTGTATTTGAGAGTCTGCTCGCCGATCTCTCTCTTTTTCCTCTCTTCAGGGCTGTGCCATCCTCGTTTCACATGGGGGGTGTGTGTTACTATAGTAACAGCTGTGGTAATGACGAGGAAAGGGTGGGTGAGTGATAGAGCATTATATAAGGGATTTTTTTTGTTCTTCTGACCTGCTTTCTCTCCGTCCTTTGCTCCCTGCAGTAGCCGAAACAGAGGGATGCTATAAAGGGATCTAATTGTTAGGCACAACCAGTCATTATTAGTGAGTTGCAAGGTGCATAATAGTGCATGCTGGGTTTTTTAATTTGCAAACACACCAACTCTCCCTTTTTCATTGTTTCTTACACAAGCTGCCTTTAGAGACACCAAACTACTACTCACACACTTAACTTACACTGTGATTACTAAGACTGCCTGGGTGAAACCAAATGTAGGTTGTCTAAATAATACACAGTAAACTACTGTAGCTGTCTTATATTGAGGACATGACATTTTCTCCTAACTACATTGTGTGCATATCCACAAGATGTTAACAAAATGATGCATTTCAAACTTCAGCAATCATCATTTACCACTTTTTAAAAATATATTTCTTAAAAACTTTTTAATAACTTTTAAAAGTGTAATTCTATTTACTTTTTCAGTCAAGCAACACTGAATTAATTGCATCTTGAAGATCCTGTGGCCAGCAGTGGTAGGTAAAATACTCAAGTCCTGTACTTAATTTAAAATATTGATACCCTAGGTCAAATATTACTCACTATGGAAGCAAAATAGTCGATTAATAATTCACAAAAAAGACACGATGCACACATGCATATCCCAATTCACATGTGTGAAACCCAATTCACGTGCACGAAAAAATATATATATTCACAAAAAAAACAACTCACGTGCACAAAATAAATATATATATTCATAATATACGTTTCATAAATGAACTCACCATTTAACCAATCACAGCTCTCCAGAGTAGGTAAAACTTCATTTCTGTTGTAATTAACTCAGATTGTGCATTGCTGAGCTACTTGAGGTCTGTGCTCCTGGAGAGCTGTGATTGGTCGAATGGTGAGGTCACATCTGATTAGCTAAAAAATACAAGTGACCCACGTTGCTGCCAGCAAAGTCTCAAAAATACACACACAAACAGTTTGAAACATAAACATTCAAAAATTTTGTACACAGTTGTACATTTGTGAAACGTATATTATGAATATAAACTCAGCAAAAAAAGAAACGTCCTCTGACTTTCAACTGTTTTTACTTTCAGTAAACTTAATGTGTAAATATT
>JAQMYG010000010.1:10154173-10174675 GCA_030014215.1 Clariallabes teugelsi
AATGCCTACTTTCTGTAAGCTGTTAAGGTCTTAACGACCATTCCACAGGTGCATGTTAATTAATTGATTATGGTTAAACCCTTTACAATGAAGATCTGTAAAGTTATTTAGATTTTTACAACATTATTGTTGAAATACACAGTCCTGAAAAAGGGGCGTTTCTTTTTTTGCTGAGTATATATTTTTTTCGTGCACGTGAATTGGGTTTCACACATGTGAATTGGGACATGCATGTGTGCATCGTGTCTTTTGTGTGAATTATTAATGAGACTGATTTGCTTCTATAAAGTAAAAGTAGAAGTCCTCCATTTACATGTCACCTTGAGTAAAAGAAAAAGTTTTGCTCTAAAATTTACTTAACATCAAATGTACTGAGCTTGTATTAGCCCACAGTTATTTTCTTCATATTCAAACTCTTTCTCGGTCCCTCTCTCTGCTACCCAAATGTGAATGTGCTGTTTTTTCTATCTGCAACCGGATCCACTTTTGATTTCTAATACTATACCTCTAACATTATTAAGCTTGTCAGAAGGAAAACACAATTACACATAATTGTCAGTAGGTGGCAAAATTCCCGCTTCAGATACTACTGTACACGCCACAGTGGTTATGTAACACAATGCAATGCAAACATGTAATGAAGTATTTTTCGTATTACGTTGTGGAGTAAAAGTAAAAGTAAAAAGTACTTCTAATAAAACTACTCACATATAGTACAGATATGTGTAATACAGTATGTAGTCAATTACAGTAACAAAGTAAATTTATTTTATACCTTTCAAGTTTGGTGCCCAGAAAAGTGGACTAAAGAAGTCCTTTGATGTCTGATTTGAGTCTATTTGATGACGTAATCAATTGTTAAAGTTTTAAACGTATCTCATTATTTGCAAGTCGATTTAAACCTGTTTCACCATGATTTTCTAGTTGTTTTGCTGTCATATGTATATATGAAAGGTATTATGATGTATATTATATTAATATAAAATTAATAACATTATATTATATATCAATATATATCATATAGCAATAAATTTAGTATTAAAATGTATATACAAGTTTTCTTTTCAAATAAGATAATAATAATATAAATAGTTTTGTCTGGTTGACTCTCTCGGAAAAGTTTGGCAGCTATATATTTTTTTACATTAGTTCTATAGAAAAATGTTCATAGGTAAAACGCAAAAAGTAGCTCAGGGGCATTTAAGAAAAAATGCACACAAAGACAGACTGTGACACACACACAAAGAGCATTTTTTTAAATTTTCATTTTATAGCATTTTCATTTTTTTAACCATCAAAATATTTCATAGTCAGATTATCACAAGGACTATGAATAAAACATTAGTAATAAGAAAAACATATAACTAGTTTTGTTCTTCAAGGAATAGACAAGACAGCAATCTGACATGTACAGTAAATTCAACCAATGTCTCAGTCAAATAATGTTAGATTAATGAATGTGCAAATAGTTTGACTTCTTTCTCTTCTTAAAGCGTTAGCACAGAGGAGGCACTTTCTTTATTGGGATGAATAAGTGGCAATACGGTTAGAATGTTGGACAACTGATCATAAGGGCTTCATGATGTTGCTACTTTTGGGCCATTAGACAAGGTGCTTAACCCTCACTTGCTCATATGCATAATAATATACATGTATCACACTAGATGTCTGCAAAATGTACTAATGTAAATTACTAACAGAAAGGGAGAGAAACTTTGAGTCAAAGAAAATGTATATGTGTATGTTAGCAATACATATTCTACTGTATTTAGTAAGTGCTTCAAGAAAATGTAAATAAGCGTAATCTGTTCAGTTTGTATTTAGATACCAGCTGTTAAAGTGTCTGTGATGCTCCTGCACCACATTCAATGGAATTTCCAATGTTTTGTTCTTTAACTGCAGTTTTTTCCTTCTTCACTTTTGGAGATCATCAGATTTGTAGATGCTACAATTCAGCATTGATTACTGCTTGTTCAGTAATTTTAAGTACATATTTTAGTTCAGTTTTCAGAACTATTTGCATTAAGGAAATATAGTATAGTAGAAAATATAAACCAAGTGAAGCATAGTCTCAGGCTGCCACACAAACGTGTAGAATATCTCCTTGATAAAACATCCATACAATCCATATGATTTTACAATTTAGGAGCCTGATTAACATCGGATTCATAGGGAGGTTGTTGAGATTTCTGGGACAGCATGAAGTCAGTGATGATGGGGGCCACACGCTCGGGGTTGTTCAAATGCACATGATGATCTCCTTCCACTGTTAAGATGGTGTTCTGATGGGGAGTAAAAGACAGAGAGATGATGCCACGGTAATGTGTCTGTATTTACAGTATGAGTGGAATGACGTCATGTAGGTACTCACTCTTTGATTTGACCAGCCCTTTAGTAAAGGAACAGCTAACTCCTCTGGTTGAACGAAGGTCTTCTGCAGACCATCCATCGCTCTGAAATCAATCCAGGAATCAGAGATATAAAACGCATCACATTAAATGATTAAGAATTAATGATAATGCCAGTTAACCCAATGGTTTTCTGCTAGCGGTTTGGGGATTCCAGATGGATAATAAGGGTTGCATGACTACTAATTTATACTAGTTGATCAGTAATTGAAAAAAGTATATGTGGATTATATCCCAGAATAATTCACAAGGTATGGTACACCCTGAATGGGGTGCCAACTCATCGCAGGGCACAAGCACACACAACCAATCACATGCTACATGATTTGTATCTGCTACTTATGCTCTGTAAAGCCTTCATAACGGCTCTATTCTGAGGTACTTTTTGTTAACTGGTGATTTTTGAGACTAGTAACTCTAAATGAACTTCTTCTCTGCAGCAGAAATAGGTTTTGGATGTGCTTTCCTGGGAAGGTATTCATGAGAGCCAGTTCCATCATAGTGCTTGATGGGTTTTGCTAATGCACTTGACGATACTGTTCTTGCAAGAACTATTAGAGAACAGCTGACCTTCATGTCTTAAAATAACAACTGACTATTGTTGTTGTTACAAAATTTTTAACTGGTACTCCATGTCACCACTAATACCCGAGTTACTGCCCCATAATTATTACTAAACATATATTAAAGATGCTGGGGCAATTTAAAGTTATTGTTAAATAAGACAGAGCTATAATACAATGTATTGTATTGTAAGTAAAATATTGTGTAAAGGGCAGTTATTAGGACTTTGTGACTCACCGCAGCACTAGCACCTTAGTGTTTATCTGTGACTGCCACTGTAGACACTGCTCTAATGTATTCCTCACAATGTTAGTCTGAAACAATCAAAACACAGTCAAGTATTCAAACAAAAATTCTCTCTTTTCTTCTGTAATATTTCATTTTTTTTGTAACAATAATAATATAACAATAATACAGTTTAAAATCTCGATTAGCAAAATAGATTTGTTTATTATTTTTCAAAAATATTTAAAGCATCCAGAAAATAAACCAATGTTATTAAAATTGAAAATAGTGACTCACCAGGTTTATTCTGATGTCTCTGGTGAACACCACCCCTTTAAGAGAAAAAATAATAATGTAAAAAAAAATGGAGGAAATTAAATACATCTCCATTTTAGTTCATCCATCCCAAAATTAACAACACTGTCATGACTAATAATAGTTTTTTTTTCCCTTTGCTATAACACACCCAAATGCACTATATAATTTTATGCCATACTATATATTATACTGTATATCACATGAGAGGGAGTGCTGATATTTAATACAACAGCACAACCTCAAGTGTGATATTGCTTTTATACTATGACAGTTTCACAACCACCATTTATCATCAACAGATTATGATTTGGCTGTTTATTTAACCCATTATTTTGCTCAGCCAACTTCGTACTCTGGGTATACAGTATGGAGAATAATCCATGGAGGTGGTGTACAGTCCTGTAACTTTCATAAGTTTCTCTTTATATTTCCACTTATTCCACATTACTGTATATGAAACATCACCTCTGTTAACTTTCGGGTTCTGGTTCTTAGCGGTAAATAGAATTGCGCAATGTGGTGTGTACAACAAGAAGTTCCTTATATTTTTTACTGTAATAGCAAGAGGCAGCATAGTTTTAGATATGGGAAAGAAGATTTTTTTTTTTAAATAATTTGTGGCAGCATTGCGTCAAAATTTGTCTTGCATTGTTTTTCATTCACATCTCTGCATCTTCACCCGAGGTTCCTGCAAGGACCTACAAGCTACTGTATTCTTCCCTATAAATCAACTTGGTACCAATTACCAATATTTATTTCCTGTAAGACAAATCACAAGGAAGCTCTAACCTCCATCTACCTCCCGGACTCCTCGTTCTAGAAGAATCTCTACTGACTTGTCTGAGAGAAACTTGTTCGCTGCCTTCAGTCTAGAAAAAGAAGCCGAGCCATGAGACAAAGAAGGCAATGAACATAAATTTTACCTGAGGAAAAGCTACATATCTGAGATACTTTACCTCTCTTTGGCTGCCTCATAGGTGTAGATCCTTTCTTTTCTGTCAGACAATTTTTTTTCATACTCTATCATTTCTTCAATCCCTCTGGCCATGATAAGCCCCATTCTTTTCTATGGGAGAAAAGATGATAATTATTTAAACAAAAAGACCAGAAATTAAGGCTGATAAAGAGTTTTCAGACACTTTCAAGTTTTCCACATTGTGTTATGTTTCACACTCATCTTAAAATGCATTCAAGTGTTTGGTGTGTTTTGTTAGTTTGGTACAAGGAGCTCTGGTTCAACCTACTCCTATTAGTGTCCTTGATGTGAATTAATTGGTCATAATTAGGAAAGTCACACACAAATGTCTATCAGTTGTCACTGTATGTCACATAAAAGAAAACAAAAACAAAACATAAGGTCATGAGCATTATCTGTAGACTTGTGAAACAGGATCGACACAGATCTGGTGAATGACATAAGGAAATTTATGCAGCATTGAAAGAGCCCACAGTCAAGAGCACCACAGCATCAATCTCAAATGGAATAGCTAATAAAGTAGAACAACTAATAATCCACTCCAAGTAACCTGAGATCAATGGCCATGGTCAGACAGGTACTGTAACCAAGAACCCAAGATGATATATGAGATCCTGAGTTCCCTTGTGGAGATGCGAGAGCCTCACAAAAGGACAACCATTACAACAAAACACTAACAAAACACTCCAAACATCCGTGTTTACTTTGTCATTGTGAAGAAGTGTGTAAAATGTAAAATGAGGGGAAATTCTTTCATTATCTGGTGTCTTGTGTTAGTACCACATCTATTGGGAGAAATCCATAGGAGTCCATGAGCACTAAAGCCTCCACCATGTCTGGATACAAAGCACACAGCTGGAAAAAATACGCACGTCACACACAGCACAATGGAATATCTGTACAGCTTAAAACGCTATAAAAGTTGGAAAAAATTTAATAAATAATTCTTATTATTAATTAATTGCTTTTTATTAATTATATGATCTATTATATTTTGAGCTGCATTCTGAATGGACAAAGAAAATTAAAAAACAAATAGATTAAGATATTATTATGATTATGATTATTGCCTTACCAATCCACCTATATTTCCTCCTGTAAATTGAACAAGGAAAGGTTCTATCAGATCACTAGGCAGATTAATAATCTAACAACCTGTCACCACAATACACAATTCTCATATAAGATAATTATCTGGTAGAATGTGCCACTGCATTAGTAGAATAATTAGCACAAAAAGGCAGCCTCCTGCAATAAATACGAATAAACCGAGTCTCATGGTGTCAAGTCGCATCACTTGTATTAGCAGCACTGTGACATTTGAGAAGATTGATGACAAATTCAACTTCCTGACCTTTGTCTAGCCCATTTAATGCGTCACTACCAGAGGTGGGTAGTAACGAGTTACATTTACTCCGCTACATTTACTTACATATTTTACCTAGAGTAGGTATTTATTTTAAAAGCTTTATATTGTAAAAAAAAAATAAATGGAGATTAGGAAATTTGTGTTTCTTATTCCTTAATTTGCTATTTTGTAAAGATATTTAGTTTTTTCATTTATTTTATTAAAATTAATTTCATTTATTTTATTATTTGGAAATGTCACAATTTGTACATTATTTTATCATTTTATCTGACTGCTTACATAATTTCTAAAAAAAAAAAAAAAATACTTATATCTATAGAAACAAGAGGATAGTATACTACAGTAACAGTGATGAAGAAGATACAGGAACGCCAGCTCACCCATACTGTGGCCAATTATGGAAAAGCGTTTCCACTGTAGAGCTGCACACGGAGAGACAAAACACACAGACCATCAGTAAAAAATTAGCAGACAGCTCTAAATGATGTCACAATAAATAAACAATAAAATGTGTATTTTTGGAAACGTACACCCAGCAACATATCACAAATTACTAATACAAGAAAGATTACATCTAAATACACATTATGGCAAAAGCTCAGGTGTATTCATTAAGTTCACAAACAAATTACACTCCATCAATAGACTAACCATCAATGACACGTCGTACGTCTGAGATATATTCGGGAAACATGTAGGAAGCTCCTGCGGGTCTGTGAGAGGAGAGGCCATGACCAGGAAAATCTACAGCCACACACCTCCAATCTGAGAGAGAGAGAGAGAAAGAAAGAGAGATATAGGTGATTAGACAAAAAGACAAACAGACAGACATATAGGCAGGCATAGAAACAAGACTGCCTGGCCAAAAAAACTGTAATTTCAGAATGAGCAATGGGAGAAGGTGGGGCAGTCTGATGAGTTCAGATTGACCCTATACCAGAGTGATGGGCGTGTCAGGGTAAGAAGGGAAGCGCATGAAGCGATGCACCCATTGTACAAACTGCCCACTGTACAAGTCCCTGTTATGATCTGTGGTTGCTTCAGTTGGTCAGGTCTAGGCTCAGCACTGAGAAATGAAATCAGCCGACGATGTGAATGTACTGAGGCTAGGCTCACATTATAAGCCACATTGCTCAATTCAGATTTTTTTGTCAGATCAGACTTCAAAGTCAACTTTATTGTCGATTCTGCTACATGTACATATAGAGAATTGAAATTACGTACGTTACTCTCAATCTCCTTACAAACAACTTAAATAACACAAACTAAGACTAAAACAACTGAGTAACTGTCCTGCAAAAAGGGACGGATAACATTACAGAAGGCTGATATGGTGCAAAGTGGAAACATTTGCATGTCATGACGGTTTGCATTCATACTGTAATTACAAGTGTCTTATATCTGTCTCTATATCTGTGGATGCATCTGTGATCTGAAATGGCATGCATGCGCACATCGATACACCTTTGGTGTAAAACATGTAATATCCGTGTAACGACTCATTCATTTCAAACAATTTTAACAAAAATATGCTCTGGAGCATGACAAGTAGTTAGTCGGCTATATATCTTGAGGTCTAGAAAAAAAAAAAAAAAGAAAGTTAGATGTCTCGCTTTAGCTTTTTTATTATTATAGAATTATGGAAAATTCCACCCTTTTATAGCAGCTGTTTTTACACCAATATGAAATCAACCAGCACCTTACTCATGCGCAGAGGAAAAAGTCACATGAATTCCTATCTGCCTGTTCTCTTTCAAGACGCATGACTGTGTGTGTATGTGTACATATGATCTACAGTAAGACCACGCATGAAAGTGACTCAGATCTGAGCTGATCGGAAAAACATCAGATTTGTTTGTTCAGACAGCCCTAAAAATCAGTTCTCTGCCACACGGTAACAAAAATCTGAATTGAGTCACTTTAGGCTGGTACTGTGAACGTTGCCTGAATGACTATTTATGAATTTTTCTTTCCTGATGGATATTTCAGGACTCAAATTATGAGAGTGGTACTGGGAGCATAAGGAATCAATTTCACACATGAATTGGCCACCACACTGCATGCTGTAATCAAAGCTGAAGGCAATCAAGTGAAATTATAGTGTGTGTGGCTGTTTTTTGGCCAGGCAGTGCGGATAGACACAAACGGAGCAAACAAGAAACAGACAGAGAGAGAGACAAGACAGAAACAAACTGACAAAAAATCTGACATGGATAGATGTAGACAGAAGGGTATAGACTGACTAATACTGAAGACAAAGTCAGTCAAGGCCAGTAGAAGAACAGAAACAGAAAAAGTCCAACAGACAGACAGATACAGTGCCAGGCAAAGGTTTTGGGCAGGTGTTAAAAAATGCTTTAAAAAATAGAAGTGTTAATAGTTAATTTTTATCAGTTAACAAAATGGAAAAAACAATGAACAGAAGTGAAATCCCAATCAAATCAGTATTTGGTGTTACCACTCTAAAACCTGAACTGCCAGAAATTCTTCTAAGCATATTTGCGCACAGTTTTTGATTAAACTCGCCAGGTAAGCTGTTCTAAACACAGATCTTATGTGCATATAGGATGCCTTATATTCTTCTGTCTCTTAATGTAATCCCAGGTAGGTTCAGTGGTGTGAAGATCAGGGACCAAAACATCAATTCCAGGTCTCCTTGCTCCTTTCTATGCTGAAGATAGTTTTTAATGTCATTGGGTGTATGTTTCGGTCGTATCCTGCTGCAGAATAAATTTGGGGCCAATTAAACACCTCCCTGATGGTATTGCACTATGGATAACTACAGTATCTGCCTGTATTTCTCAGCATTGAGGACACTATTAAACCTGACCAAAATTTTAACTCCATTTATAGAAATGCAGCCCCGAACTTGCAAGGAACCTCCACCATGCCTCACTACAGACACTCATTATTGTACCGCTCTCCAGCTCTTCGACATACAACCTGCCTCCTTCGACAGACAAATATTACAAATAATGGGTCATCAATCCAGAACACCTGCTACCATTTTTCAACACCCCAGTTACTACGTTTTTGTCCATAGTGGCTTTTGGGCCACAATTCTTCCAGGAAGACCACTTCCTTGCCAGAATGGGTCCAGCTGGTTTCTGCTAGTTCTTTGCTAGTGGCATTACTGGACAACTTCCGATGACAGAGGGAAATGAGCATGATGTGTCCTTCATCTGCTGCATTAATATTCCTTTACCAACCACTGTGTTCACGGTCCTTAACACTGCCTTGTTTCTATTTGCCTCTTCAAACAGCACATCTTGAAACCTCAGTCTGCTTTGAAATCTTTGCCTGGGAGAGACTTTGCTGATGCATTATATCTACCTTGTATCTTGTCATGAAACTTGTTGTCTTCCACAACCTCACCTTAGTAACGAGTCTACAATAACTGTTCCTCACGTCTACACTACCAATCCAAAGTTTGGACAGATCTTATAATTCCATGTTCTTTCGTTCTAATTCCTAATACCCTTATCTCACCTATACGATTTGACTAGCGGTGGGATGCGGTGTTAGGCACCGTGAGCCGCCGCAAGTGACAACCTGATGTTTTGAGAAGTTGTGCAAGATCCACGAGTTTCCACGAGTTTCCGACATGTTTAATGTTTAATTTCTGAATTAAACATGTTACATTTTTCATGCGGAAAGATTGGAAACGTAGTCACTATGCCCGCGTAGTTGAGACAGGGGTATTAGCACTTGCTTGATATAACTGGTAAATCATACACCTGACTCTGCTCCTACAAAAAACCCTGACTTTGTGCAAATATAAAAACTGATGCTGGTTTGAAGCCAAAAGATAGTCCTTCCAAATATTAATTTGATTTAGATTTTTCTCCTGTTAGATCACTTTATTTTTCTCCATCTATAAAATAAAAACATTTTAAATTTTATACTTTTGAAAGCCTTCTTCGTTTACTAGTTACTACTTGTGATCTTGCATATCCGTACACTTCTGCCCACACTCCCGACACTATAAGCATCCTCCCTATAGTCCTGATCTCGCTCCATCTGACTTTCACCAGTTTGGTCCATTGAAAGCAGCCCTACGAGGATGAAGATTCACTTGTGATGAAGAAGTGAAGACAGCGGTGTATTAGTAGCTTGCAGCTCAGACTAAAAAAACTTTTTTAAATGGGGGAATACGAAAGCTTGTTGACAGATGGACAAAGTGTATTGAAAAGCAAGGAGATTATACAGAAAATTATATATATATGTCTTTTCTAAAAGCTGATTTCAATCAATTCTACAGCCAGAGTGTGGCTAATGACAGTCAGAGGGACAAACACAGAGTCATCGCAAAACATATGCAGACAGATAAAAGACCGAAGACAGATTGACAGACTGAGAGACCAGACAGAAAGACAAACAGACAGATACATAGAAAAGGAGAGTGTCATAACTATGAACAGAATTGTGATTATGTGATGTATAAAGTTTTGGCACCAGGAGGTAACAGTGGGATGAGACTGTTAAAGGAGCCGCTGTTGTCGGACCAGCCGTGCAGACAGAGCACAGGACGTCCGTGATCAGGACCCCAGACTCGACCTCTCATCTCACCCCAGGGCACGGGCATCCTGAACTCAGACACTGTCACTACAAAAACACACAGAGATACACACAAGGTCACACTGCAACACTGGCTCTGTGTCTGTGTGTGTGTGTGTGTGTAAAAATGTATTATGCCCATGATTAGACAGGTATTCTCTCACCTGATTGCTTTGTTGCCATGGCCAAATGTCTGACACCTTTCAATGCCTGAATCATTCTTCACACACACACACACACACACACATGTTACACAACTGCAATGTGCAGTTATTTGAACTGAAGAAGCTCACTTCAGGAAATCTATCTACAATAAAGTTTTAATCCTAATTCATGCAAGGACATTCAACACACACACACACACACACACACACACACAGGCTCGTGCAGAAATACACAAAAATGATAAAAGGTACACTCATAAATCAGGTGAAGGTAAAAACCAGGAGATCTGACATGCAAAGTCACACCGCGGGTTCAGGAGAGACGGCCAGAGTGAAGTCAGAAATAATAAGACCCGCCCCCCGGACGTTTTAACACAAAAGCCGGTTTACTCCAGTTTAACGCTAAACTAAACTGCGTTCTGTGGTATCTGTAATTAGCTAAATTGCAATGGTTTGCTAAAATAGCCTACATATTCGTCAAAAAGTATACAAAACTAATTAAATCATGCCGAGTGTGTTACAATATCAAACTAAATTCTAATACACACCGGTTTTAATTTACGAAACAAGCCAGCATTGTATGCTCTACCATAACACATTCTAGTAAACACACACAATGCTAATCTATGTGGTTAAAGAGGAACCTAGACTCGACTGAACCACATGTATAACATAGCAAACTAAACTGTCTATTATATAGTGTATGTGTATTACATATGTTTAATACTAAATAATATGCATTAACAAGTAGAAAGTACAAAATTTTAAGTACCATACTAAAGACACACTTTACCAAAGCAGTGTAAAAAAAAGAAAGAAAGAAAAAAAGTCAAAAGTTCATAATAAAATAGAATGTAAATATTGTACAATTCCAAAATAAGACATAATAAATAGTAAACAGATAGTATGCAAAAAAAAACCTGTATACTGTAAACTGTATTACATATACTAAATAGTAAGTTTAAATATTATAATAAACTAAATTATTAAACTAATTATTGAAATACACCTTAAGTATATTGAGTGTAATCTATAGTACTAACGAACAATAATTAGTACTAAACTGTAACACATAATGTGTATGACTAAACTAACTAAAGCCATAACTAAACTGTAGGCCAAAATATGCTGGTGAACTTGTATGAACTGCCACATTACACTTTACACTGTACTATATAGTATGTAATACCAGTAATACCATAATAAACAGTAGTACATAGTATGTGTTACCATACTAAACTGTACTATGTAGTATATATGACAATACTAAACTGTACTACTTAGTACGTAATACTATACTAAAGTGAACTACATAGTATGTACTACCACATTAAGCTATAGAACCATAGTACAGTATGTGCTACAATACTATAGTGTATTAAATAGAGCAGGATGTTAAAATACCCTAGGCTACTTTGCTAAAATATATGGTGAAATATTATAATAAACACTACCAAATAATATGTACTATCATACTAAGAAATATGTTTTTTTTAAAAACAAAAAAAAACAATGCATTAAACCCTGTCAAACAGTATGTCAAAATAGCATATTAAATTTAAATAATGGAGTAGCATATTAAGTACCTAAAGAAAAGACAATTAGATTTGTAGACTTGTTTGCTGGTTTTTATTTTGAAATGTGTCTTTATCACGCAGTTCCTGTTTAAGAGTTGTAATCCTGGCTTCACTGCGCTAGGATCTAAATCAGCAGGTAAGAACTGTAAGAATATACACGTAAGATTTTGAAGACATGTTCACCGTGTAAATACGGGAGGGGAAAAAATGCATCTACGCTTATTTATTTAATAAAATTTCAGTAAATGTAGCCTGGATTAGCACGGCGTTTGAGCAGGAGTTGCTATGGGAGCTAAGCTAGCAGCAGTAAAGCTTTAAGAGAATAAACAGTCAAGTTAAACTTCATCATTTAGGTTTTTCAGTAAAATGTAAAATGTTAAAGTTATGGGGAGGTCGTTGCTCTTGCTCTTGTTCTTGTTCTTGTAAGGCATTATTTCCTCTTTAACAGCCTACTGCATACTAATATACTCCATAGTAGAATTCTGTTTTGGTTAGTACAGTATTATGTGTAGCCACAGACACTAAGATTAGACTAGATTCAACTTTATTGTCTGTGTAAAAGTACAAAGCCAATGAAATGCAGCTAGCATCTAACCTGAAGTACATAATGTGATTGATAGATAGATAGATAGATAGATAGATAGATAGATAGACAGATAGATAGATAGATACATTGATGGATTGATATTTTATTGACCCCAAAGGAATATCCAGATAAGAACTGGATGAGATCCAAATCCCTTGGATCCGAATGAGGGTATGGGTTCCTATGTACAGGGGTGAGACTGATTAATGTACAGAAGGTTCAGTAGGTAATAAGGATATGGTATGTATGGTAATATACAGTATAACTATATAACAAACATTGTGCGGTGGATAAGACATGTCAAGAAGATAAATTGCTCATATAAACACAATATACATACTGTATGTACAATGGTGAGTCAAAAATGAACCGCACGCCGGTTATATTAAAACATTTGTTGGTCTCATCAGCGCTTTCCATTTAAGGCTGCTGTCTCTCCAGTCACTGCTGCGCAGGTGTGAACGTGTTACATCAGTTAAGACTTTATTGATCCCATGAGGGAAATTATTGTGTTACAGCAGCAGTAGGTTACACAAACAGAGAGAGAGAAAGAATGTATATTTACGTTTAGGCATTTGCCCGTATCCAGGTCAACTTACATTTTTTTAATGTCATTATACATCTGAGCAGTTTAGAATTAAGGGCCTTGCTCAAGGGCCAACAGGGGTGGTTGTGGGATTTGAACCTGGGACCTTTCAAATCATAGTCCAATCCCTTAACTACTGAGCTACCACTAAATGTAATTGTACCTTATATAAATTAGGACAGTATTTCAGATGCTGTATAGAAAAAAAAGAGTGCAAACTGGCAATTCAAAATAAGAAAAAGAGATGAGATGTGCAAACTTGTACTTATAGTTTGTAACTGCTGCGCAAGTGAAAAAAAATATGCTTTAACACCTCAAAACAAGTTTTTTAACGATCTGAAGACATGCAGAGTAGATTAATTGACATTTACAAATTTCCCGTAGTGTGTGAGTGAGCTTGTCTGTGCTTTTGCCCTTGGATTAGTACCCTGCCTAATGCCCAAGTCCTCTAGAATAGGCTCCAGACCTCCCTGGTATAGAGAGTAAGTGAGTGAGAACTATATCCCTGTAGCTTACGGTTCAACTGCTTTTGTGATTTTTAAAAAAAAAGAAAAAATTTCTTTAGAAATGGAGACTCGCTTCACCAAAGGCAAGTCTGCCATCCTGGAGCGGCCACTTGCCCGGGCCAAGACGGAGGTGAGCGTGAGTGTGTTCGCGCTGCTCTTCTCGGAGATGGTGCAGTACTGCCAGAGCCGTGTGTACTCGGTGGCCGAGCTTCAGGGCCGTCTGGCCGACATGGGCCAAGGTGTGGGGGCCAGCCTGCTGGACGTTCTTGTGATGAGGGAGAAAAATGGCAAGAGGGAGACCAAAGTCCTAAACATTCTGCTGTTTATCAAGGTGTGTTTTTACATCAATTTTGGTATCTGAGGGTTGAAGTCGCTCGATGACTTTCATTCAGCAAATCCGGTAAAGTGTGTCCTGATAATGAATTACACAATACACTACATGGCCAAAAGTAAATGGACACATGAACATCAAGTTGGAAGCACCCAGCTGTCTACAACGTCTTTGTATGCTGCAGCTTTACATTACAGTGCCTTGCAAAAGTATTCATACCCCTTGAACTTTTCCACATTCTGTCACGTTATAACCACAAACGTAAACTTATTTTATTGGGATTTTATTTGATAGAGCAATGCAAAGTGGCACACAAGTAAGTGTTAATAAGGAAGTGGAAGGAACATGATGAAAGGTTTTTAAAATTTTTTACAAATAAATATCTGAAAAGTGTGGCGTGCATTTGTATTCAGCCCCCTTGAGTCAATACTACAGTATGTAGAACCACCTTTCGTGCATGAAATTTTAAAGTCTTGCCACAGATTCTCAGCTAAATTTAGGTCTGGACTATGACTGGGCCATTCTTAAACATTAATATGCTTTGATCTAAACCATTACACTGCAGCTCTGGCTGTATGTTTGGGGCCGTTGTTGTGCTGGAAGGTGAACCTCTGCCCCAGTCTCAAGTCTATTGCAGCCGTTTTCTTTTAAGATTGCCCTGTATTTGGCTCCATCCATTGTCCCATTGACCAGTTTCCCTTTCCCTGCTGGAGAAAATCTTTCTCACAACATGATGATTCCACCACCAGGTTTCACGATGGGGATGGTGTGATCAGGGTGATATGCAATTTTAGTTGCATTTAGGCCAAAAGTTAGATTTTGGTCTCATCTGAACAGATCACTTTCTTCCACATGTTTGCTGTGTCCTCCACATGGCTTGTTGCAAACTGCAAACAGGACTTTTTATGTTTTTCTTTCATCAATAGCTTTCTTCTTGTAACTTTTCCATAAAGGCCAGATTTGTGGACTAATAATTGTCCTGTGGACAGATTTTCCTACCTGAGCTGTGGATCTCTGCGGCTCCTCCAGAGCTTCTCTGATTAATGCTGTCCTCGCTCGGTCTGTGAGTTTAAATGATGGATTAAACAATACTCCATCAAATGTTCAAAGCTTGGGATATTTATAACCTATGCCTGCTTTAAAATTCTCCACAACTTTATCCCTGACCTGTCTGGTGAGTTCCTTGGGCTTCATAATGTTGTTTGTTCACTAATGTTCTCTAACAAACCTCTGAGGGCTTTACAGTATAGCTCTATCCATACTGAGATTAAATTACACAAAGGTGCACTCTATTTGCTAATTAGGTGACTTCTGAACGCAATTGGTTCTACTGGATTTTAGTTAGGAGTTTCGGAGTAAAGGGGGCAGAAAAGAAATGCATTTATCATTTCCCTTCAACTTCGCAATTATGTGCCACTTTGTGTTGGTCTATCACATAAAATTCTGATAAAATATATTTACGTCTTTTACTGGAACTAAGAGGCCCAAACCTATACCAGCATCTCAGTGCTCCTGTGCACACAGCAAGCTCCATGAAGACATGAATGTGATAAGGTTGGAGTGGAAGTGTCCTGAACAGAGCCCTGAGCTTAGTACCAATGAATGAAGACAAAATCTAGTCCAAAGCCTCCACAAAAGAGTGGAGCAAAGGGGACTAAATCTAGGTGGTGATGTTTGGGTGTCCACAAACTTTTGACCATATAGTCAATATAATGATATTCAACATGGACACTATTACGTATGTAGCACCTCTGGTGCCATTGGCGAAAAAACTAATTTCTTGACCATGATTTACTAAGGTATGGGAACAAGATATTATGTTCTAGTCACAACAGGAAAAGTAGATGGTTCAATGCATGGCACCAGGTACTATGTTGTGACCACAACTTAATAACCTCATAGCATTTAGCATCTTGTACACTATGGACAAATTCATTTGTAACTGTTAGTATAGATGTATGATTACCTTTATTTACTCACTGACACACAGCATAACTCCAAAATAACAATTATCCTGTCACATCTGGGACAAGAAAGATCTCATTACCACACATTCTTAAATCAGGACTACAACATAGTAGCCCGTGGCCATGCATTATACTATTTTGTTTCCATGCCAGTAAGTCATGGCCACAACATAGTGTCTTGTTCCCACCCCTTAGAACTTGGCTGCAAAAGAGTTGTTATGCTTAAAATGTCCACATCACATGAGCCCCTTTTTTTCCATATCAGCAGGAACACATGCTCTAGGCAGCTGTTCTTCTATACAAAATATGTGTAGCGTGACTGGAGTCTACAATGTGTTATTGTGGAAAATTAAGTTTGTTTCTGTTAAAATAGATGACTGCACTTCATTCCCAAAGGGAGATGATTTCAACAGTAATGTAATGTTACTTACAGTATGTATTAAGTAATTGCAAGGATAAAAAAGGAATAAAACACATCATGTGTTAACAGGTACTGCGATGTCTTGCCACATCACACCACACCATCATAAATTATTTTTAGCATGCCCTGCAGTGTTTTAATCCTTACCAGATTTCATATAGGTAGATTCCAAGTTACAGCAGGAAATGTATCAACCTGTGTTCTTCACAACCATAGCAGTCTGTTGCTGTTGTAATGTCACTGAGCTCAAAACCCAGTGAGATAATGAAAACAAGTCAACTGAACATCCTGCATGACCTCAGTTGATTATTTTTGTCTCTCTGTCTCGTTCTCTCTCATCATTTAGGTAAATGTATGGAAGGCCCTATTTGGGAAGGAAGCGGATAAACTGGAGCAGGCCAACGACGATGACAAAACCTACTACATCATTGAGAAAGAGCCCCTAATTAACGCGTACATCTCTGTGCCGAAAGAGAACAGTACGCTGAACTGCGCGGCCTTCACAGGAGGCATCGTGGAGGCCATTTTGACCCACAGTGGATTCCCAGCCAAAGTCACAGTGCACTGGCATAAAGGAACCACACTTATGATTAAGTTTGATGAAGCAGTCATTGCTCGTGATAAGACTCTGGATGGTAGATAAGGCAGCACAGTTTTTAGCTCTGTCAGGAAAATTGCTCGATACTAAAATTCCAGCAAGGCCAGGGTTCAACCGGGGTTTAGGGAGAAAGTTCAGGTGTGTGACTGAGGAAGTGATGTAATAGCAGAGGTTTAATAACAATGTCACTTGACAACACCATTTACAGTTTTGAATTTTAGTTAGCAAGAGATCTAAATTGATTTAAAGTAGGACTCAATATTTAAGGGCGGGTGCTAGGGTGAAAATTATGGTGTGTTTTACAGGATTACTCCTTAATTAAAAACATTCAGGGATTTAGCGGTTCATATAAATTAAAGATATTAAATATTTTACTTGTAAACACGTAAAATGTCAGAATAGCACATACAGTACAGGTTAGTTTTCAACACCCCTACAATGTACCGTTTTAATGTACCATACCATTTCTTACCCGATAACTTCCTCATTACATACGCATATACTACGATGAGAAAAATGTAAAGTCACTGTATCATTTACACTGAGTATTTTCATGATCTAATGATTTATTTATACTGTAATTGTACTGTAAGTGTTTGAACAGGGAGTAAATATAGTACATTCTGAAGAGTCTTAAACCTTTACATGTTCAAGTAAAGGTAATGTAGTTTCTCCACCTTAAAGGTGCACAGTGTACTTGTATTTGTTTTTTTTTTGTTTTTTTGGTAACCTACACCTGGTCGTTTAATGCCAGAATGAGAAGCAGCGTGCAGCAGTGTTACCCCAATGCTTGGTTTACTACTAACTTTCACTTCTTCTTCTCATATCACGTTCCAGCTGTACAATTTATGTTACTTAATGAGGCATGGATATTATTGAGAGAGCTTTCTGTTTATTCTGTAATAATAAAGTAAATTATGTACTGTAATTAAAGCAAATAATACCTTGCACTGTTTAGGTTCAAGCCGTACAGGATTGTCTTGTGTGTGACTGATGATGTTTTTGTTTTTAATAATGTGGCTATCATGAAACAATAAAAAGTTCAAGATTTGTGAACATCTATCATCTCCACTCTGATCCTGGACAACCATGTGTTTGTAAAGATGGCTTTTTGCACACTGTGGTGCTGAAACAAGTTTGGTTATTATAGTTCTAGTAAATGAAAGTAGTTTCGGCACAGTGGCTTAGTGGCTAGCACTGTCATTTGCACCTCCAGGGTCTTGGGTCTTGATTCCCACCTAGGGGTCTAGGTGGGAATATATGTGTGTGTGGAGTGTGCATGTTCCCCTGTGTTTTGTGGGTTTTCTCCATGTACTCAGATTTCCTCCTACAGTCCAAAAACATGCAGATTATGCTAATTGCGTTCCCAAAATGCCTGTAGTGTGTGAATTTAATGCCTGTAAGGCATTAAAATGCCTGTAGCGTGTGAATGTTGACCAGAGGTTCTTAAAAATGGGAATGAATACACTGGTCACCATTGACCTCCACGGTCCATTGTTGGATTACAGAGGTTTCTAGATAGATGGATGGAATGAAAGTTGTAAGTATATAGTGTACAATGACATCCTGTACAAGGCGGGGCACGAGGCGGGGTACACCCAACAGGGTGCAAATCTATTGCACCACACACACACTATGGGCAATTTGGGAACGACAGTTAGCCTATTCTGTATGTCTTTGGTCAGTGGGAGGAAACTGAAGTACCCGGAGGAAAACCATCAGGCACAGGGAGAACATGCAGACAGACCAGAGGCGGGAATCGAACCCAGACCCTGGAGCTGTGAGGCCACACTGCTGCCCGTGTTTTGGTCTGTTTATTTCTATTTTAATAATATTTATTATATTTTCATTGCACAGAGAGCAAATTATCAAGTGAAGTCACCTGACAACCTTTAGGTACCCTTTGACTAAAAGTAACTTCTTATCTAACTTCTTCCCCTGACAATATTTGCCTAAACTTTACGAACAGTGAGCATTTTAAACTTTTACACAGTGAGTGTGAAGAAATAGCCTGAGCTAACAAACACAGGCCGCCAGAAGAGTGAAAGGAAATGGAAGCGTACCGCACGTCACGTGTGCGTGGTCACATGACCGCTGAATGGAAGGAAGCGCGAGCATTCTCAGAACACAGCTCGAGCCGACCGAGCTGGTTTGCGCGCACACGAGCAACACCCAGCGCGAGCCTGTTGTTTTTGTGTATTATCACGGGGTTTGATTTCCCTCTCATTTTAATGCATCGTGACCCAGATTCGCTTTTTATGTCGGATGTTTCTTTCGCGCTGCCAACATGGCCGTGGTGGACCAAAATAACGTCATTCACGACTCCTCCGGTAAGTCAGCTGTACGAGTTGTGATCTCTCGCTCAGATGGTTAGAGCTCGTGGCCAAACATCAAAGGCATAGAAGTCGTGTAAATGCACTTGATTGGGTTGCAATGCAGTTTCATTTTAAAAGCACCATTGTATAGCTATCTAATGCAGATCATTAAATAAAGCTGTGTAAGCAAACTAAAGAAGGAAATGTGCCAGCTATGTAGGTGCTTATTCCTCAGTTGACATCAAAAGCAAGCAAGCAAACAAACAAATGCAAAGTGTTTTCTGAAAGGAAAGAACTAACCCGGTGTAATGTATCAAGTGATTACACATTTGTGTCCAAAGGTCTAGCTATATCAATTTCCTTATTAATATGACTAAATGGTGACCACTAACACCTTTTAACATCTAATCATTACTGATTCTTTCATATCTGTAAATAAGTCAAATAATAATAAAGTAAATAAACATTGTTTAGCCAAAGGCAACTGATTATTGTCAAAAAGATGCTTCAGTTATACATATGCACACTTGATTATGCAGAATAACAGAACGCAGTTATGAGAGTAAAAACTACTTTTCATTTTTCTATATTATCCCCTTCTGAACTAATGAACTTAACCCAACATTACACTAATGTTTTGGTTCCATCAAGGTAGAATTTCTCAGAGCCATGATCAGCCTGCTTTACGCCTGGAACGTGTTCTCCCAGGAACTCCTTTAATTGCCAGACATGTGGAAATGGCTCGGCGCGAGGTCAGGACTGTACAGAGAATGTGTCAATAATTCCCAACCGGGGTCCTGTAATGTGCAAGTGGTGTTAATGAATGATTGTGTGTACAGTTACCAGAGACATGTCTTTTCCATGAATTGGTGCCATTGACGTTATTCGTTGTCCGTTGATTTTCAAGGATCAAATCCACTTGCTTAATGTTCACGGGAACGACTGCAAACCACCTCGGCCAGGATCTTTATTTTATCTTTATTTTACTGTCTTCTTTAAAATGTTTGCGCCATTTAAATGTTTTTCTGCAGCTA
>JAQMYG010000010.1:10191320-10224617 GCA_030014215.1 Clariallabes teugelsi
AATCTACAATAAATACCTGATTCTGAACGAGCTAGTCATGAAGTTGAACGCGTTCTAGCGCACTTTTATTAAAACCAGTATAAATATATATGATCATTTATTTATATTCTGACATAGTAGAGGAAGCTGAGCTTCCCTTGTAGTCTTAGAGCAACCGCCACTGGAGCATTGCTCCAGTATAGAGAAAAGATAAAAGTGAAAAGAAAAGAGACAAAATGAAATAAAAAGAAAAGTAAAAAGTGAAAAGAAAAGAGAACTAGAAAGAAAGGATAAAAGTAAAGAAGAAATCTGAAAAAGAGAAGAAAAAAGAAAAAGAGAAAATATAAAACTGCAAAGACAATAGAGAAGGATTAACCCTGTCTCGAGGGCACTTCTTATATTATTTCCAGTAAAGAGAAAACATAATTCTTAAAATCAACCAAGATGTTCTAAACAATTGTGTGCTTTCAACTTTGTGCCAAGAGATAGAGAAAGGCTTAAATAGGGGTTAGAATGAGTTTAGACGTTTTTTTTTTTTTTTTTTTTTAGACTCAAACAAGATGCCAATGACCCATCCAACATAAATACAACCAAGAGTGCAAACCTTAACCAGCACAAAGCAAGCATGATAAAAGCAAGACATGGCTCACCAAGGTTGGAGTGGATGAAATCAAGTGGTTTACACAGATTTCTGCCCTCGACCGCACTGAACACTGAGTTGGGATGAACTGGTATTGATACTGATTATAACCCCTGGTCTCAGTCCCAACAACACTGCATGATATTGAGGTTGAATGAACAAATCCTTCTAATCCAATTTGTGTGTGTGTGTGTGGGGCGGAGCCTTCCCAATAGACCAACTCCATGTTAGTGCGACGGTCATGTGTGTACATACTTTTGACCATAAAGTGTATTTCTAATTCTATAAACTGTGGATATTCTTCTTAAACCTTTGCAGACTTGGGGAGAACTTAGTGAGAAGTGTTCAGGGAAATATGACTGAAAACCTGATTGAAATGAAGGGCAAATATATGTACAAAGGATGTTTGAGTCAAATCGGGACTTTTAAATGCGCAGCATAACAGAACACAGTTATGAGAGTAAACCTCCCTTTATTTATTATACCCTGCTACACTTATCCAAGCATTTAACTAGTGCTTGGACACCTTCAAGGTCTTCTCATTATGCGAGAGCCATGATAGGACTGCCTGACTCAGATCTGGAACACTGGCCTCCCAGGAACTCCTTTAATCATGTAGAAATGGCTTAAGGAGTAAGGACTGTATGTGGGATGTAGCAATAACTCCCAGCCGAGTTCCTGCAATGTGTAAGTGGTGAATGATTGTGTGTACAGTTCCCACAGACGGATGCATCTCTTCTGCAAGTTCATGACAAATTATCCATGGATTATGCACTCAGTGCTAAGTGCCACCTCAGCCAGAATTGTGGTTCACAGACATACTGTGCTCGAAATGTTCGGTAAATCTGTAAATGTCAATCAGATTTATGCCTTCATTCTTCATTCAAATGGAATGACTGATATAGTACTTGTAATACAGTAGAACTAGCATGTGTGGGTATTCATATTGCTGGGGAAAAAAAGAGACAAATATCCTGTTTTGAAGAAAGCCATTAGGGAAAGCATCTTTAAGATGCATACGCCTTACCTTTTGAAATCTGCAATAACATTCAATAGGAGCCGAAGATAGATATTGTTCATTTTTGTCTGGGGGGGAATGCTGTGTTGATGAGATGTGATGAATTCCTTATTCTACGGTTTGTAGTCTTCACTGCTTCCCAAGGCAGTGATCAAGCTCTGTTTGTGGCATCCAAATGCAAACCAATTTCTGTAGTCAATAGTTTCTCATTTTCTCATGTCACCAAAGGTTGTGAATAGCTTTTTAAAAATTTATGAATGATAAATTGCTGAGGAAGAAAATTGTGCGGAAAACGCCTTCCCCCTTTCCACCCCCTCAAGAATATGCACTCGGGTTGCTTTATTATAGGAAATCACATGCTGTAATGTAGCAATTTATTCATACTGTAGCTGTGAATTGGTTGTGAATACAGCCATTATTTGGTATCATTATGAGGATAAACGCTTTAATGTTTTAATCAGGCACTCAAGCTGCAGCTCTCACCACAACAGGTATAAAGAGAAATAAACTCAAATGACTGCCTTGAATAATACTTTTTTAAGAGTTTGTAATTAATTGCTTGACTGGGATCCACTAGACTGCTACAGGCTTATATTGACATCTCCTTCATGACTATTCATAGAAACCTTCTCCAAACTTCTAAATGTTTCATGGCATTTCTAAGACGACATAATTTGGTTTAAACATCCACTGTCTGGCCCAAAAAAAGTCACACATTAAATTTCATTTTATTACTTTTAGCTATGATCACAGCAGACAATGTGGTGGCCAATCTACAAGATGCACAATTCAAGTCTTGAAATATACTGTACTGTACATGTACCTGTTTCATCAGGAAAGAAAGACTCCATAGATGTGATAACCTGGTCGTTCAGTACATTCAGGTCATCAGCTGACCTCATTTTTTGCCTAGACCTGGTCAACTAAAGCAACCCCAGATTATTACATGGTGTAACACGCTCATCTTTCTGGGATTAGGGTCAATCTGAACTCATCAGACCACATGGTCTTTTTCCATAAGTCTAAACTAAAGTCTAAAGGCTCCAAAGTTTAAACTTTTTTTTCTTCTTCTGATGAGTCTCACTAACAAGTGGTTTTCTCATGGACACACAGCTGTTTAGTCTCAATCCTGTGAGTTCTCATTACATTGTGTGCATATGGAAATACTCTTACTTTCACTATTAAACATAGCTACTGTATTGTTTTTTACTGTAGATTTTGCACCATACAACTTCTCCATTCACTATTTTTTTTTCAACCACATTTGACAGTTCAGCAGTATCCTTACAAGCTTTGAAAATGTGTTCTTAACTCAGTTCCAGTAATTTCAAATCTCCCTAGTTTTCTTTGCTCGATTCAGCCGGTAATTTGATGCTTCTGAAATGGCAAATTTTTTATGGCTGGCCAGTGCATATTCAAACTGTTAGTAGCCTATATTATCAATGTCATATGATTTTCTTACCTACTATAGGATTATCAGGACAATTTACCAATATACAGTGGTGTGAAAAAGTGTTTGCCACCCCAACAATTCTGCAAAGATGAGGGGGCCAAAATTCCTCCGCAGCGCTGTAACGGACTCATTGCAA
The DNA here is from genome assembly GCA_030014215.1 of Clariallabes teugelsi. Lineage (NCBI taxonomy): Eukaryota > Metazoa > Chordata > Actinopteri > Siluriformes > Clariidae > Clariallabes > Clariallabes teugelsi. The sequence goes on from JAQMYG010000010.1 coordinate 10,194,547, forward strand.
GTTATCAATAACGCTTGATTGCAGTTGTTGCTGCTAAGTGTGGCCCAACCAGTTATTACGTTTTAGGGGGCAAACACTTTTTGACACAGGGCTATGTAGTTTTGTTTTCCCTTAAAAATAAAAATCTTAATTTAACTGTGTTATCTTTGACTAATACTTTAATTAGTTTGATGATCTGAAACATTAAAGTGTGATAAACATGCAAAAAAAAATTTACAAATCAGTAAGGGGGCAAACACTTTTTCACACCACTGTATGTAGCTATATACTGTGTAGTGAGGTGGAAATATAGTTACAGTAAAAGGTGTCTTTATACACTAATCATGCTTCATATGAACAATTACATTTTTATTCACTTATTGTTGAGGAATACAAATTACCCAAAATGCATATGCTGAAAAATCATAATTTTTAATAATAAGTAATCAGGCTTCGAATGACTTAATTTAGGGTTGGAAGGGTTTAATTTAATGGTCATTAATCAAGATTTAATTTCAATGTATTAAAGGCAACATTTGTTCTGCAGAATCGTCAAGCACCACAGCTGACTCAAAAGAGGGCATCCAAGGGCAGCACTGTGAGGGATATTATTGAACCACAGATGGAAAATGGCTTTCAGTTGAGAACTCTTTGCACTAAATTTACAAGGAACTTTAGTGTTCTCAGTGCCAACATTTTCCTCAGAGATCATTTCATCTCACAGAATTTTATTGGCCTCTAGCTAAGGAGGGTGATTCATATATCACCGATCAGGCATATAATTACAATGCAAATCATTAAGCCCAGGATCGTTCCCTCTGGACACGACTCCACAAGACCTCTAGGGGTGTGCTGTGGTGTCTAGCACTAGGTTGTTGGCAGCGGATCCTTTTTGTGCTGTGGGGCCTCCATGGATCAGCCTTGTTTATCCGGTGCCCCCCATGGGTGCTCGATCAGACTGGGATCTGTAGAATTTGGAGACCGGGTTGGCGCCATTGGGCTCTTTCGCCTGCTGCTATTCTGGGTTGTGGAGTTCAGCTACTAAATTGACACTTAGCGCACAAACTGAGCCAAAGCTTTTTTATTTTACAAAATAATTGCTGGATCAATCTTGTTACCACATTGCAAGATGTAAGCACACACACAGAGAATATCTTTGATTTCTTTTCACTCTAATAAAAGGGAATCAGACAGCAAAGGCATTGCAACTACCTGTAAAAATGCTTTATTAAAACACTTAATCATTAACCAGGTAAAAAAAAAAATGAACCAGATGTACAATTGCAATAATAAGATTATGAGAATATTTCTTGCAAATACTTTATACTGAACAATGGTACTTAAAATTGTGTGCAAGTTTGGAAAGTTATCTAAAGGTTTGAATGTATATAAGGTCTTAAGGCCATAAAGCAGATCTGGAACTGGAACAGCAACTTTGACCTCGTGGAGTCCATGTTTTTAGACCATTCTAAAGTGAGGTGCTGATGTCATAAAGAGCTCAAGCCTGTTTCATCATGACCATGTTTCACTGTACAAGTACTGTACATTTAAAACATAGTTTTAGGCCTGAACTCTGACCTCATCTCCAATGAAAAACCTTTGGGATGAACTTGTAATCCTCTAATACTCTAACGGCTGAATGAGTACAAACCCCCACAGTTATCTTCATAAATCTAGTGAAAAATAAAATAAACAGATTGCCATATCCATTATATACCAATAAACTGGTGGCAGGATCATGGGAACTTATGTCTTCTGGTCCGATTCCATAGAAAAACCAATGCAGCACAGATCACTCAAACGTCAATGCTGCCCATGATGGAGGCAAATACAACCTCAGACGAAGAAGATATAATTTTTTACTGTGCCATTATTTAACAAAAATGAAGCAAAAAAAATTTCATCCAGGTGCCGCTAATCATCAGCCCCTGATTAATTGATCATCAGCAGGTTTGCAGACCTGTACAAAAGCAGACGTTTTGGCAGTTTGTTGGTCTCTCCAGCATTCTGGTACATTTTCACACAATACAGAGGAAAAGACATAAGCAACGGTCTTAGAGAAGCAATTGTTGCTGCACATCAATGAAACGAGCCCAATGACTGGGCTTGTTTTTACAGCCATTATTTATTTGGAGATTGCAACATTTTGAACATCCAAAAATAAAACATGCATGACTCTCCTTGTCACTTTGTGTAAAACGTCAATACTGTACATGTTTGCAGCAGGAGAAGAGGAGTTCAAGGTCATCTCAATGAGCTGGGCATCTTGCAGTCCTTGAGTTGACCTTGAACTCCTCTGTATACCAGAATATTCCAAAGCTTGGTTGAAATCCGGTCATGCAACAGGACAATGTTCTGATGCACAACAGTAAATCTACATCAGAATGGATGAAAAAAAAAGTGCAATGATTTTGGATTAGCCTTGTCAAAGTCTAGACCACAACACAACTGAAATGCTGTGGTGGGACCTAAAGAGAGCAGCGCATAAACAAATGACCGAGAACTTCAATGAAGTAAAGCAATATTGTCAAGAAGAAATTATCAAAATTCCTTAACAATGATGTGAGAAACCAATTACTGCAAGTTATTGCTGCTAAAGGTGGATCAACAAGCTATTAAACTATGAGGGTACTTACAGTAGTATTGCCCTTTTAGTATTTTGACTATATTTTTGTTAAATAAATTATGGCAGGGTTAAAAAGTAACATGTTGTTTGCCTCAGGTTATATTTGCCGAATACTGATAATCCATCCATCCATCTACAGTAGAAACCTCTAAGTCTCCAAATAGGGACTGTGGAGGCCAATGGTGACCACTGTATTTATTCGTTCCCATTTTATGACCTCCAGTCAACATTTACACATGCATTCACACATTATGGGTAATTTGGGAATACCTGTTCCCAAATTCAAATCTACATGTATTTGGACTGTAGGAGGAAACCTGAGTACCCAGAGGAAACCCACCAAACAAAGGAAGAACATGTAAACTCCATGCACACAGACCTGAGGTAGGAATCGAACCCGTACCCTGGAGGTGCAAGGTTAACCACTAAGCCACCATGCTGCTAATACTGATATTGCCTGATATATTTTTTATTATGTTTTTACAAAAAAAAAAAAAAAAAAACTTTATAAAGAGGGGATACTAACTTTCGCACATAACCGTATATTAAGCATTGGCTAAATAATTGTCCACTTTTCCCTTTGTTGTATTTTCCACCAATGAATGACAGAAATAATAATCATGCCCAAGCAATTATAGTACAGTCTGAACCCTTTCAAAATTGCATTTAATTGTAACCTCTTTTTAATTTTTTTGCTCTTATTGTGAGCAAAGTGACTTTAAGTGGAGAAAAAGCACATTATGTAGTTAATTATTATTTCTAACCCTAGGACTCCACTAGCTGTATACTGTAGATAACATTGGGCTTAATCTTTAACTTTGTATTCAGTGACAGTGACAGCCACCATGTAGAGACAATAACGTCACTCCGTTACACTGTAAGTAGACACGCAATTCATAAAATGCTAGACAGGGATTTTTTTTTTTACACTATTTCCATGTCCGTTTATTATAAAATGACTTGAAAGTCTGAACATAATTTCCGTCATACTTTTGAGACATGAGGTCATTCATTTATTTATTTTTTCTGAGCGAAGCTAGATGATGGAAGTCAGGACTTTTTAAACAAAAACAGAGATGTCAACTATGACAAATGACCGACTCCTAGATTAGATGCAGCGGAGGTTTTGGCAAGTTCGGTAGTGATGATGCTTACTTTCTGTGAGGAGTGGAGAAGATTGTGGGTTTTTGGGTATCAGGGATAGACTGTGTAAATGGAGAACATCAGGTTTTGTGTCTGTTAAACATATGGGCCTTGTCTGTAGGGCAGATGTTAAGGTCAGTTGGTCATCCTAACCAATCTGTTTGTTGCTGCGTCAGTGCACAGCAGCAAAATTCAAATTGGACTCCATAATCCCCAGGTCCATTTAACACCTACCTCTGCAAACATACAGTACCATAATTGGGCTTTTTACACACAGTAACAAGGAGAGTCGTTCACGTTTTATTTTTAGATGTTCAACTAGCATGTACAGAAAAACAACACACTCCTTTTATGGTGCTTTTACACTATGAAATGGCCAAATACGGCAAAGACAATAGTGAGATATGAGTGTATACTGGATAAATAACGAGAATACAAGATTCTGCAAGTGACTCGAGTACAATATTTAGCTTCTTAAAAAGGTGTGATTTGTTGTAACAACTTTCTTTAGCACCTTGCAAATGATAAAGACACTGATGGTGCAGTAGAAAAAAGGAAAAACAGATGTGTTTTCTTGCTGAAACTGTATAGTGTGTGTGTGTGTGTGTGTATGTAAAAAGCCTATATACGTTTCCAGTACTGTACTGTAGGTGTGTTAAATGGACCCGGGGATTATGGAGTCCAATTTGATAGAAGCATCCAACATTCAAAAAGTTTCAGCAAGAAAACACATCTGATAATGTTATGTCATCTTAAACAGCAGTTCGCCTCCTTAGTAACCGCGTCGAAATACTTTAGACCGTGTTGTTCACGGCTAACACAAGCTACAAAGATAACTAGCTTCTAACAGAAGGCTGAGTGCCAAATCCCTCTCTAACCCCTGATCACAGGTATTACTTGGTGTGTTGAACAAGGGATTCTACACCCTACATAGTGCACTAGCGAGCTTTACATTTTACACTATTTAGGATTTACCAGTTTAGAAGTTAGCTGATGGATACGTGGAAATATAAATTATGAACCCAGAAGTTATCTGATGTGCTAAACCGGGATAAGTGGAAATATATAAAATAAGTTTATCAGGACTGTCCACCTCCATGTTTTATTCTCCTCATAATTTTAAACTACTTAGACCCCTCTTAATTACACTGGCGGTCGCCAGCTCGGCCAGTCGGGGAGAATTAAATCTCTGAGGGAGCAATACTACAACACTCTCTCTCTAGTGTAATATTGATTAATTATAAGCAATTAAAAATACTTTATTTAAAAGCATATTTGTAATGGTGGTACTGGAATACTGCGTGTCACAATATTTAGTGGGGAATACGTAGCTCAGTGGTTAAGGCATTGGATTCCGGTTCAGAAGGTCCCAGTTTCAAATCCCATGACCACCAGGTTGTCCCTGCTGGGCCCTTGAGCAATGCCCTTAACCCACAACTGCTCAGATGTATAATGAAATAAAAATGTAAGTTGGTCTAAATGTAAATAAACTTTTGGATTAAATTAGTGTCTTTACATACAGTACTATGCACACAACATTTCATAAGGTTTCCCAATGATTATTCAGGCTACTGTCTCTGAAGAAAGTGTTTAAGAATCATGGACCAAAAGATTCTTTTAGAAAACGGAATGGCTTTTTAGGTCCTTTTCTGTCCCTTTTATTATCATCATCCACCATCGCAAGGGGAGCGGTTCGGAAAATCTGTGACATTAAGACAATAGCATTTTACGGACACACATCAGTGGCAGATGGCATAACATATAACACACTGGAGGGGGCTGATTGATCCATCAGTGCTGCTGCTCAGTGTGAGATCGGACTCCTCAGAGAAAGACACAAACACACCAGACAGATTTTCTCGGATCCGTCATATTCGTTCAAAATCACAGACTCATGGGAGCATACAGCCAGACCAACAGACACACGAACACAGCACCATAAGGGCTTTTGCTCACTCACTGGGGTCTGTTTTGTTGCCATCACACTGATCTAACCCCAGACTTAATTTCGGTCGCTCTGTTCACTCCTGCTGTGGACTAGACATCCAGACAGCAGACAGTCAATTCATTTATTCCTTTCAAATATGCACGGATGGACAGAATGAATGCCTGTTTTCTTGGGTGTCAGCATGGAGCTTTTGGAACCTGTAAAGGCACAGCTTGGAGCTTTGTGTGGTGACGATGATTTCAGACCTACGACATAAAAGACAATATTGTGTTTCAATCATTCCAAACATCTATTTTCTTTTCATGCAGACCTAGATTTGATTTTTTCTAAAGAGAACCTGTCTGGGTTTTTGTCACTTGGCCACACAGCTCCTTCAGATTTAAGCTAATAATACTCACCCCCCCCCCCCCCATAAACATACTAAAGAACATTTCCACTGCCTGTATAAACCCCACCTCAAAGAAAATAATAATAATTACAATAATCTGCTTGTGTGTCTGTTTTAGCATCTTCTTAGTCTTATCTCACTGCTGAAGCAACAGTCCACCAAGACATAAAAGCTAGTGCAGGACACTTTGTCTTTTAACAAAATCAATGTACCATGGAAGATAGTGAACAGAACAACAAGTGGGGAAGATGGAGCACCACAGTGATATTACCAAGAACAAGACATCCCTCCAAATTTGACAAAAAGACATGGAAGGCTGCCAGGAGACCTACGGCAACATTAAAGGAGATGCAAGAAAATCTGGCGTGTACTGCTGACTCTCTTTGAGTGACAATCTCTCATGCTCCTCATGCCTGGGTTATGGGGCAAGGTGGCTAGACTTCAGTCATTTTAAGTTTGCATAAACACCAACACTGTGACAAAATGTCTTGTAGTCTGAGACCATGGTAGAAATTTTGCAGCATGTTTTGTTTGGTATACACACACAAAAAAAGAAAAATTTTTAAAAGGTGAAGCATGGCAGTGGTAGCATGGAGATGTTTCTCTAGTCTCTAGTCTAGTTGGAGAGAATTGTGAAAAGCTCCAAAAAAGTTCCACAAACCAACTTATTATTGGCAAAATCCCTGCAGAGCACTGCTAGACAATAAAGCAAAAGGTCACCTTCCAGCACAATAATAACTTGGAGGAGCAACTTCACTGAAGTTAAGCCTTTATTCATTACATATAACTTATTACACAGTGAAATTAATTTTGTGCATATCCCAGCTTTGGGGATTGGAAACAGAAAGTTAAGAACTATGCTCCTGTGCTCAACATTGGTGAAGGTAGGGCTTGAACTGCTAAGCTTCTGACCAGTAATGCAGAGCCTTAACCGTCTGCGCTACCGCCCCCTCGAGTGGCGCAGTGGTAAAGTGCTCGCCCAATAATCCAGAGATCTCTAGTTTGACTCCCATGTGATGCTGTAGCCTCTCGCAGCCGGGGCCTAGAGAGAGCCGATTGGCCAAGATCTCTCAAGGGGATGGGATGGGAGGCACTCTGTGCTCTCACATCAATCACAGCTCTACAGGCAATCATGGGCATTTGTGTATTGGAATGGTCCAGTTACAGACCAGATCTACAACCTCTTGAAAATACTTGTTGCTACCCTCACAATTTAATAGATATGGAGCATTTTTGCAATAAAGAGTGGAATAAACATGCCACATCAAGCTAAACTCAGCTCTGTTGGTAGGTACCCAAGAATGTGGAGCAGAAAAGTGTTAGTTACAGTAAAGGGTTTGCTTGAGTTTTGTTTGGTGGATAAATCACAGTAATGTATACAGTATGTAATATACAAGTAACTTGCATATTTTGCTACAATGCTGTATATTGATACAAGTCCACTTATACACTAGGAGTTTGGGGTTTGTTGTTATTGTCACTATTTAAATTAGTTTCTTAAAGGAAGATAAATGGTAATATAATTACATATACAGTATTTTTGAACACAGAAAACAGGAAACCAATTTTCAAGTATAGATAAGGACATACTGTATGTGAAATGTTTCCTAATTTACTGTTAGATACAACTTGTCCTGACCTTATGGTAACACCCAAACCTCTGACCTTTTTGTTTGCTGGAGTGTCTGTACTCCATGTGCACTTTACTGCCTAGACTTGTTTTTTTTTGTGGAATTCTGAATCACCTACAAAGATATTTCTTCACTTGTCTCTCAATTCTTTCCACTGATGTCATAGGCACTTCAGAAAATGTTAGAAGCCATATGGGTCTTGGTATCAGACCACGTTGGACGAACCAGGCCTTAAAGGTAAGCCTGACCCCTATATAATTTTTATCCATTTATCAGAAACGGGGTCATGCCACTTTCCTACATATTTAATTGGGTTATTCACAATCCTGGAGATTGAACTTGCTGGTCCCGTTCCCATTTCTGATAATCATGCATCTCGTCTTCCTTGGTTTGAACATCATTCTTGTCCATGTCATCAAGCACCATCAAGATCTACCTTGCTTGCATGTACCTGGGATAATGTTATAATCAGGGCATCCATACAGCGTCTCTCCAAGAGTTGGCAAATGCTGGACTCCATTATCGACTCTCTAGGTTCCCTTATTGACACTGTTTAGAGCAGATTAATTTCCATGATAAACAAGTTAGGGGAGTGTGTTACAATTACTTTTTTCAGGCCCTTGGGCTGTGAACTGCAAGCCTTGGACCACAATATGAATACTTAAAATAGTTGGGGATCATTCCCTTGACGTGCTGGGGAATATGATAATGATCCAATTTTGATTGATAAGGTTGGCCAAGTCAAGACCAGAAAACAGTTAGATTGATTCTGCTTCAATTAGATTCTGTGATTAACTGATTTGAAGTCACTGGTGTGTTGCAAACACCAAGGAAAGCCTTCAATGTCACACTTCTGGGTTAACGTACAGTATCAACATACAGTACTGTGGAAAAGTCTTGAGGCAGCCCTGAATTCTTCATATTTTCCTTCCAAAGAGCCAGACTTTCTTGTTTGCATAATGTAGTTTTGAGGAATACTGTAGGTCTCCAGGCTTCCTGAAGAACTTTTTTTGTCTCTTTGTTAAATCACACAATGACCTACCATTAGAATCATTCAATCACAAACATCTAACTTAAGGCATGAACCAGTGAGAAACTGGAGCAGATGTTGACAGATGATCAGGCCGGTGTTTAGTATACTGGTGATGCTGAATCCTGAATGCTCAGTGGTTAGAACAGATGGGGGGGGGGGGGGTCTCCGAGTGGCGCAGTGGCGAAGTGCTTGCCCTATTATCCAGAGATCACTAGTTTGATTCCCAAGTGATGCTGTAGCCTTTCACAGCCTGGGGGCCTAGAGAAAGCTGATTGATTGGTCGAGGTCACTCAGTGGGGTGTGATAGAAGGCACTCTGCTCTCTCTACAACCTGTCATGGGCATCTGTGAGCTTACGCAAGCGGAAGGAGCAGATAGCACTGTTCGTCGAGTGTGTTATGTTTCCCCAAATAGTGTTTGAGCAAGCAGTTCAAAAAGATGTGGTTGACTGACGTCACATGGTTCGGAGAAAACACGTGATAGTCTTTGGCCCTCCCGACTGAGTGGTAGTAGTAGCCTTAATGTGAGCACCCCTAGTGGCAGGGAGGAATTGGATACGACTAAATTAGCGAGAAAATCTGGGAAAAATCCAAAAGAAAAAGAAACATCTGTTCGCATCTCTTTAATCGATATCATTTAATGGACTTGGATTTAGTATGAAGAAATCAAGGTTGGTGCAGTAGTGTAGCGCCCCCTCCAGGGTCAAGGGGATTCCTGCCTTGGATCTGAAGAAATGATGTGGGGCTCAAGACTTTTGCACAGTACTGTACATTTGTTGAGAACAGGGTAAATCGTATATAAATATTACTATAATTAGACCTATTTTATTAGTCAGTATGATATACTTTGTGTTTAATAAGTGTTTATGTTTGTTTGACTTCTTCCTTCAGTTCCGCTCTTTGTCCATGGTGTCCGAGTGCCTGTTCTCTCTGATAAACGGAGACGACATGTTCGTCACCTTCAGTGGCATGCAGGAGAGCAGCACACTGGTGTGGGTCTTTAGTCAGGTGTGTTTTTTATAATATACTGCTTACATATGCTTAAGCATTAATGCATGGACACACACTCATGCAAACATGCCTCTGTGCATCTTCAGTTTCAGCTCACCTTGCACTTATACTGTTTACATGTTTCGACATGAATCTGCTGCTGTGTTTTTTCACCTTTGCTCAGCACATTATTTGTTGACACGTACGAGCAATATGGCTGTGTCCTAATTTAAGGACACTTTCTGGAAGTTGCACTACGTCAGTGGTTCTCATCCCTGGTATTGGAGTTTTCCCTGTTTTTCCGTGCTTTGTTTCACCCAGTTCATTTCAAGAAAGTGTGTTAAGGGACTGATTTGTTAAATCAGGTGTGCTGGAAGCTGAGAAAACACTCAAATGTGCAGGGTTGAGAATCAGAGCACACTGAAAGTCTTACATTTACAGCTGACACACATACAGGTGCAGCGAGAATGGAAGTAAACACTTTAGCTGGAAACTTTGCAGATTGTTTCTGAATAATAAAGGAATAATAAAAATGATTAAATATAATAAGTGGATATCAGGTTCTCCTTGTTCTTCTTGGTTACTGTTCATTGCAAAAGAATGACACATTTCTTCCTGCTAACTCTTTGATGCATTGCATTAAAATACAATTTCTTATCTTGATAAAAAATTTTAAGTGCCTCACAGGTTTTGCATATAACTATTTATAACCTTTTTTTTTCTAGGTGTACCTGTACACATTCATCTCTCTGTTCATTTACATGGTGCTGTCGCTCTTCATCGCCCTTATCACCGGGGCATACGAGACCATCAAGGTAAGCTGGAAGGATGGGAGAGAATTAAACCACTTACAAACATATATTTTCATCTAAATGAAAAAGCCGGTTATGTGTGTACAGTATGTGTCTATGGGTCTGGCTTCAACTTTGGGTTGTTTTTGTAAATAGCACCAAACTCAGGAGCCCATTCACATCACCGATTTGCACGCGTTCATCGCCGAGTGCAAAGACACACCCAGCTCGGGGAAGTTCCGGGGAGTGGAGACATCAGCATGCTCCTTTTTCTGCTGCTGTGACAGGTCTGACCGCTTACACACAAAGTGTGTGCTGATGTGTATAGATATGACAAAGAGTTAGCAACTGGTTCCTGACATTTAAAATAAAGCTGGGGATACACAACATGACTTTCACGATCCTAAAAGATTCTGAAAGGACTGGGAGTACACGCTAACCGCTTCAGCGGATTTGTTTTTTTTTTTTTTTTTTTTTAATGATGAATGAAAAACAGTGGATCATGCACTTAACGACTGCGCCAGGTGAGGGATCACAGAATACATGACTTGTCACTCCAACTACAGTCAATTGAACATACCAAAACTAATTTGGATGAAGACTTTGGGGGGTCAGATAGGGGTATGGAATATTATTATTATTATTATTATTATTTAAACCAGTTCTTTGGGCTACCCCGCTCAAGAGATCCCTTGAGAAAGGGAATAGCTGAAAGTCCAAGATGGGGATAGATTTGGGTAAGTTAGGATTGGTTAGGCAACTGGTTAAGGCAAGCCCCAGTGCTGTATTCGAGATTAGTTTTTGCTCTGCTTACGACAGACAAAACTATGGCGATATCGACATCTCTATATTGGTCCATAGCTTCTCCATGTATCTCTTGATGGATTTTGCGTCCACTCCAGTGGCCACGATAACAATGGGGATCGCTGTAGCATTTGTTTTTTGAAAGAGTCTTTCAAACTCTTTCCAGAGCTGGTTATAACGATCTAACTTATCCACTTCCTTGGGCCGATGTTGTAGTCCGATCGCACCGATACATCTATTAGACAGGTTTTGTTGATGAAGAAGTCAGTATAGATGATGTCAGGCCAGTTGTTATCACCCTTAACGTCAGTTTGCACAGTGCCTGGGTTCGCCACATTCGATTCCCGCTTCTGTGTGCATGGGGTTTGCCATGTTCTCTCCGTGCGTGGTGGGTTTCCTCTGGATACTCTGGGTTTCCTCCCACAGTCCAAATACATGCAGATTAGGCTAATTGCCCGTAGATTGTGGGAATTGGTGATCCTCTACCCATCTTGGCTTCTGAGAGACACTGCCACTCTGAGGCAGTGGCAGTGTCTCTCAGAGTGGCAGTGTCTCTCAGAGTGGCAGTGTCTCTCTAAGTGTGTATTTGTGTCCTGTGATGGATCGGCACTCAGTCCAGGGTGTACCCCACCTTGTGCCCTAAGTCTCCTGGTATAGGCTCCAGGCCCCTGCAAATCTATGTACAGAATAAAGCAGTAGAGGCAGTGAGTGAGTCCTCCATGATCTTGTGTTCCTTCAGATTCCAGTTCCCCCATCGCCACAGCACATTAAACTTGTCTTTGGTTTGTGTACAGTGGATGTTTTTCACCTGCTTATTTTTGTTCGCCATCTATAGGACGTGTTGGTCATTGTTTCACAAGCACTAACAATGTGATGGATGGTCTCATTATTTCTCTTACATATTATTATTATTATCATCATTATTATTATTTGTTTATATTATATTTAGACTTTCCCTCTATTTCCTGTTTCCTGCACATGATCCTTTTCAGTCTGTTCTTCTTAAATATTGGCTGACTCAAGTCTGTACCCCTCAAGCACTTAGAGATTTCTGTGCCAACTTATCATGCCATCTGGCTGCAACTAAGACAGACTTGGTATGATTTTGAATCCTATACAAAATCCCGTCTAAAGTCCATGTGGTGTATCTCCAGCTTAAGCTAATGTAGAATGAAGAGCTAGCAAATGCTGATCATAAGAAGAAAATACCATGAAGCATGAATAGTTTTAACAAACGATGTTTCCTTCTCCTCACAGGGGAGTCCCAAGCTATAAAAATGACAAACTCCTTTATTTTAACATTTTATTTTTACTTTTAGTTACGGATCAACTTGTTCTGAACAAACCATGTACCTTTATAATCAGAATCATAATTTCGGTCACTTCTTTACTTTGCAGGACCACAACCTATGAAGACGTCCTACTGGTCAACTAATCATTTAACCATGAGCTCTTGCGCTCCCTGCTGGTGACAGTGTGATGCTGCAGCCATTCCATGGTTAGAGAACTGGATAGATACAAGATACCAAGTCCTGCAGCCAACAGACGTTTATCTCCACACACTCGTCACACACGCTGTAGGAGAGAGGATTTTCCTCCTGGATGTGATGGTGAAAAGGAAATGAGAATCCAGCAATGGAAACAACAAACAAGCAATTTCTGTCATTCACCCAGTTCACAGAGAGCAGCAGCACTATGTTAGTGCAATGCACAAACCTTATTTAAGACAACAGTCTATGTTTAGTTAGTGTTTTACGTGTCGTATTTAACATGATTTTAGTGCTGTTAAGTTGGCAGGAGCTTACATACATGTTACATGTAGAGATCCTGTTAATTTTTTTTTTTTTTTTTTTTTTTTTTTTTTTTTTGTGTACATGTGTTGTTTTAAACTAAAGATAAATCTTGGCTAACTTGTCATTTTTGAAGTAGAAGAATTGCCGTTGCACCATACATCACTTTCACTACCCCACACATTGCACTAATCACTTCCTCCTTGTTTCTTTCAGGATTATTTGCCCTAGTGAGACGTTTTGTAATATATTATTCGAGTTATCCCCACAGTGGTCAGTAGAATATCTGCTGAGACAAATGATTTGGCCCACTGATGTTCAATCAGGACAAATGAGACATCTCATGTCTGGACATGTCTCCTGTCCATTCAGAAAGCTTCCTCTATTGCAAAAGCGCATAGGCGGTTTTTAAAAAAAAAAATTTTTAGTTAACTATTATGTGAGGGGCCATAAATGGATTTTGTGCTTCTTTTATCTTCTGCCAAAATTCTACGTGCCTTCTCTGCATTTGCTGCATTCAAATGAATCTTATTTCAAACCTGAGACAAATGTGAACAACTTCAAATAAGGTGGGCTTCAATTCGGACTAGTTTGTAAAGATTACAAATATGCTCGAGGGCATTAAAACTTTACAAGCTTGGGAAACATTATAAATGTTTAGTTAGGTCATTAGGACATTTTGGAACAGGATGTTCACTCTCTCTGATGCTGCAGAGGGGGTTTTGGGCTGCTCTCCTGTTCCTGGATGTAAATAGGCTCAGCAGGGTGCAGCGTCGTTTTCTTTAAAATAGGATTCTCTGAAGGCGTGTGACAGCATGACCTACATCTTAAACAATACAGTCCATGTGTATGCTGGATTTTAGAGATGCAGCTGCAGCCAAGTGCAACTATGGCTTGTGATGAGGACCGAACTAGATTTTTACCTCCTTTATTATTCCGAAAGTTTCGAATAAGAAATGAATTGTTGCAGTGATTCGGTATGTTTAATTTCTTAATCATTATGTACAGAATTTTAATTTATTCATGCTTACCCTTACTAGTCACTTTATTAGGAACATTTATAGTATATACAGTAGTTATCCAATCAGGTACATGATTGGTTTATTAACTGCATTAATGTGCAGGTGTACAGAGGGTTCTAATAAAGTGGTTGGTGAGTAAGTGTACTATAATTAGGTTTTATGTATATAAGAGGTTTTACATGCACCAGCAGTGAAGATGATGCATTTAATGGTATGGTAACGCACACGTTTTTTTTTTCCTCAGGTTCCTTTTAAGGCTGATTGCAATTACTGAGAGTACTCGTTACAATAGAAAATGGTGAACTGACCCAAGATCAGTCTGTTAAGGCTCTCTGTCTCATATCTACTTGAATAATTCTAAACAATTCCATTTTTTTGTGCAATTATTTGAGGTTATATAAAATGTAAATATTCAAAAAATCCGTTTTTGTCTTTTACTCATGATTATCATACTTGGTGAATAGATTATACTGATGTAAGCATCTCATTTCGATGGCTTTTTACAAACAGCTGTTTTGGACACTTTTAAGGCAGATCTTTTTTTTTTTTTGTCTCTGGTTATTTTATCAGTTTCTTTGCATGTATGTATAATCTGTTCATTATTTCAATTTATTTTGCAGTTGTAGACTTTATTTAACTCACAACAGCTTCTAAAGAAAATCATTGAATCGGTTGTTGTATAAAAAGTTTCTATAATGCCGGTGGCTTATTATGGTTTTTATTTGATCCTCATGAAAAATGTTAATATTCACAAACTAATTGTGCCTGCGAAACATGCAATACGCAGAGATCACTATCCATCGTCATCACTCTTTTCCTCTATCCGCAACTCCAACTAAACTGTTCATGGGAATTTTACCAAACCTTCATAGAACCTTTATTAAGGAAGCATATATTTGCATTAGCTGTTTAATTTTTTTTAGAAGTCGCACATTCAGTGGGTAGGCGACACACGTCTTCTCTTGGGAGACTCATATTGTCATTAGATTATTTTGCGATTTTTACCAGAATGAAAACCTCTGTATTAAGAAAATGTTCTCTGTTAACATTCCCACTTATAAGTAGATGCACAAGTGCTTTTGCCAGCTTTTAGCGTGTTTTTTTTTTTTTTTAATGCCTTTTCCCTTCCTGACCCATAAATCAGGGATGTTCAAGTCCAGTCCTGGTGGGCCACAGTTTCTACTTCAACACTTAATCACACACAAACTCTGTCACCCTCTGGAATAAAATAGAGTGCAGTATGGAAAATTAACAAGCAATGTGTTTATGATGTATTACTTCTAACTCAATACTAGAACTAAAACTGATTCATGTTTATTCATTTGGTTGATACATTTGGAAAAAATCTGCCTTAAAGCAGAAGTTCTCAAATGTGAATGACCAATAACCTAAAATGAACTGTAAAATAAATTCTGCACAACCCCTTCAGTACTGTATTTAATAGATCCATAGAGATTTTATCTCTGATCTTTTTACTCTCAAATCTCATTAAGGCCAGGTTGACCAGGTGGTCAGCAACGTTATGTGGCAATATAACGAAGTCAGCTGATGAACTAAATGTACTGGATGACCAGGTTTATCACACCAATGGGGTTTTTCTTCCCTGATCGCATAGGCAAATTCTCACTCACTCTTCGTCTATAGCGCTTTATCCTGTAAACAGGGTTGTGGAGGGTCTGGGGCTTATTCCAGGAGAATTAGGGCACAAGGTGGGGTACACTCTGGATGGGGTGCCAATCCATCGCAGGGAACGCACACTCATACTATGGGCACTTTGGGAATGGCAGGTAGCCTAATCTGCATGTTTTTGGACTGTGGGATGGTACCTGGAGGAAACCCACCAAGCACAGGGAGAACATGCACTCCATGCACACAAAGACAGGAATCAAACTCAGACCATGGTTAAGCAAGACGACAGTGCTAACCACTAAGCCACTGTGCTGCCACAAGCAGATTCCGGATTCAAATTGTGAAAGAGTGTTTCTGGGATCGTGAGGAATCATTTTCATGAATAAACTGTCCACCACATTGTGTGCTGTAATCAAACTTAAGGGTGATTGAATGAAATCTTAGAGTGTGTGCCTATTTTATTAGGGCCCAAGCACTGTGTGTAAGGTTTTTCTAAGGATTATTATTTTATTTTTGGGGGATCTTAATATGCACGTGAAATTGACAGACAGGTTGGAATCTGCTGCCATTAGGATGCCTAAGAGTCCGAAACGACAAAAGATTTTGCTGCATAGCTCATACACACTTGCATGTATGCATGCGGAACCCAGTACACATTTAGAGCTCATTGATCTGAACAACTTACACATTGCATGTCCTGGGCTCAACTCAACAGGAAGTCAGTTATTTTGGGTCGTTTGCAAAACGTACTCCTCCTAGGGGATTTATACAATCACCACCAAACCTTGCCAATATGATCTTAATACATTGAGGATGCAAAATTGTTGAGGGACTTTTGATATCTCAAATGGATCAGCCATGGTGATGCCTTAAACTTGCGCTGAGAAAGGGATTAATAATTTTGTGTGACATTATATTGAGTGACATCACATGGAGTAACATCATAGTGCAATGTTTTCTTTTCCAGCATCCTCAGCTTTTTGGTGGTCTTAACATAAAATTCCCCCACATGCCACAAATGTTAACACTCACACACTCACATCTCCCTCTTACACACATACACGGGCACAAACACACTCAAAGATCACACACATGCACACACAAACACACATCACAAATGTTAACACAAACTCACACACCACACACTCAAGCGGGTGTTACGCACATACTGACACACGCACACACTGATACACACATCTGGGGCTTAAATGACTGAGATCAAACAATATTTAACATTATACAAAGATAACCCAAGTAAACAGTGAGCAAGTTGTGTGCTGCACCTGGGCGGCGATGGCTTCTTGGAGGTCTTAACATACTCAAAAACACACAGGTTGTGTGGTGCACACGGGGTGGCGATGGCACAAGGTGCTTGGGCCCGCTCATCATTGCTTCCAACTATATTTTTATTGGTTTTTTTTTTTGTTGCCCAGGCAGTGTGCTTGAGTAAACTGATGGATTAAATGCATCTAATTTAAAGATAAAGGTTAAACAGGTTAATAATGTAATAACTTTGACTGTAGATTGTCATTTCCACTACTGTAAAAATTTTTTATAAAAGCTACAGATCCCACTGGCTTTGCTTCAGGAACCCCTGGAGTACACTGAAGGGTTCAGCAGTGGTTCAGTTACAGTCCTCAGCACAGGAAGAGCAGAGCTGTTTGGATAATTCCATGCAAATGGCAACCTTTGTGGAAAAATGAATTTGTGAAACACATTTAAATGCTCACACCGGTCTATATTTACCTATTAGTTATCTTATCTGTCAGATATGATTAGCAACTTCACACTAAACTACAACATGCAAATCATTTTGAACTAAATGTCATCAGTAGGTCTGAGGAAGGAGGGCCCTTAATTCATCTTATTTTGTTCTCAGGTCCAATTTAAGTCAAACCAGGACTGTTTCAGACATTTATTAATGTATTGTGTATTAATGTATAACAATTTCAAAACTATTCTTTTTGTGTTAATTTTATAGATATATAATAATTTATATATCTTTGTCAGGATCCAAAGATCCTCGTGTTTATCAAAAACAGGAATTTAGAGCTACAGTAGTAGACTCACCAAAACTAAATAAAATCACTTAATCTTACTGTGCATTGTCTTTATCAACACTATGTACTTCAATATGATTTTTTTTATTTTTTATTTAGTGGTCTGTGTTCTGGCTGACTGACCATATATGGAAACACTGTTGCTGATCCTAAGCTTGTGAAGGAAATGTGAGTCAAGATGATATTAAAAGTCACATCCACAGACTGGAATTACTCATTTGCTTTATTAGGGAGAATATTGCACAGAGTAATCAACATGAAGTACAACTCTAAATCTTGGTATGTTAGTAAGTGAGGTCAGAGAAAATGTAGCTGAGAACAGATGCTCAAAATTCATGTTCATGCATGCACAAGGTGCTTTCGTAGTATCTGTAACGCAGGTGCTAACACAAAGTGCACCAGATATCATTTACTGATTAAACTTCTGGATAATTTAATATCTGTGGCCAGTTATAGCATAAAGCCATGTTGTTATTTTTTGAGGCATACAGTATACTAAAACGTACTATCAGTCATTATGACATAAACCACACCCTACTGCTCAAATATTGAATAGACAGCAAGCATCTGGTATTGTCATTACTCAGCAATGAATATGGTGGCACTTCTGTTCAGGTTAACTGTATTACAATTTAAATTAGAATTCTTAGTCATTTTTACTTCCAGGTACCTAAATCAAACTGGTTCATTCATTCGTTCACTTTTGCATGTTCTGGTTTGTTGTGAGTCTAGAGCATTTCATATGGAACACTGGGCTTCAGATGGAAATACACTTGAGACACACACACACACACACACACACACTTGCGTACTGGGACAGTTTATC
Source organism: Clariallabes teugelsi (assembly GCA_030014215.1). Taxonomy (NCBI): domain Eukaryota; kingdom Metazoa; phylum Chordata; class Actinopteri; order Siluriformes; family Clariidae; genus Clariallabes; species Clariallabes teugelsi. The sequence goes on from JAQMYG010000010.1 coordinate 10,213,205, forward strand.
ATAACATCCTGATCATGTTTTTGGGAGATAACACATACGGGGGGAAGGTGTGGGGGGGGGGGGGGGGCTCACATAACCATGTTCTTAGAATATTTTTTTAAATAATAAATAGAACTATAATATAAATTATAACATAAATTATAAATACAATTTTGCAATCTAAAGATCGCACATTAATCTTTTTGAAAATGGGAACTTGGGAAAGAATTTTCATAGATGAGTTTTCACATTATTGACTTTTGCCCTTTTATTGTATGAGAGAAAAGCATGTCTATTGTTAATAAATCTCATATCATTTATGCCCAGATGGTCAATCTTAAGTTTTTTAAAAAGCAAGCCTTTTTTTTCTTTAAATACAGTACCGAAAGTGTGTCTGTGTATGTAAGTGTGTGCCCTTGATGGATTGGCAGCCCGTCCAGAGTGTACCCCGCCTCAAGTCTCATGGAATTAGGCTCCAGGCCCCCCCGCAACCGTATACGGTTCACCTTCACCTTCTCACATAAGGACCATGATTGCATTTATGCAATTAACTATGACGTTTACTCCAAGATATTTGGTCAAAACACCTACAATGGTATAAGATTATTTAAATTAACATGATCAGCTTATGACCAAATGAATCTGCAAACAATTGTTGTGAGTTCAGAGCCTTTCACATGGAACACTGGGCTAGAGATGGAAATACACTGACGATACACACACATACATTTCCTCACTCATTCCCACTTTGGAGCAGTTTAGCATAACCTGGTCATGTTTTTGATAAGTGGGAGGAAACCGGGGAACCTAGAAGAAACACACTGGGAACAAGAACGCTGCTGCATAACCTTGTCGTTAAAATGATCATACATACAAGGTTGCAAAAGAGTATCAGATCATTCAAATATGTCATACTATATAAGTCGTATTTAGTGTGGTACCTGCTACCCTGTACCACCCATGTGGTTACACCCTCTCGCCCTCTATATAGCTTACTTTATTCTGAAGAGCACATACATGCAGCAGAAGTCTAAGAGGCTTAGCAAATGCTACATTAGATAGTAATTTCTGATTCCTGTTAGTAATGTGGCCCACTAATAGATATTGACTTGCACTTCGATGCATTAAGGGGCAGGAGATTGGCCTGCAAGATTCCTCTCAGCCCATCTACAACACCGATACTGAAAAATAAAAAGAATCAACCAGCATGTATGCTTCAGGAATGTGTAACTTGAGCAGTCCCACATGTAGGGCTTATATATATATATATATGCTTCGACACACTACACACAGGGATATGGATATATACAGTATGGCCAGATAAGATATACAGAGACATGCACATGCAGATTTTCTTTTTATGTTATACCTTCTTTTTATGTGTCATTTCTTCATTTTAATTTAATGTTTTTTATTATTACTACTATTATTAATCGAATTAATTTTTCCTATTTTGTTTTCATTTCCATGGATTTAAAATCATGCTGATTAATACTTAAATGATGTGCTGTGTTATAAATATTTAATATTTATAAATAATTGTATATGCAAAGCATTCTGACACTTCGGACTCCAAAATGAAACTAACTGTAATAAACATGTTTTGCACACACATATACAGGAATTAAAATCAAAATGTATATATATATTTTTCCCCTTTAAGTGGGAGTTGCAGTTTGTTTCTACTCAACAGATTCAGCTTGGTTGTCTCTCTGCCATGACTTGCAGTTTGTTTGTTCGGAGGCCTTGGTGGCTGAATGCTTATTTCATCCCTTTCTTTCTTTCTGACTTTGAACAAAAGTGCATGTTAAATCTTGCATTCATTCTATCTGTTCCTTTTCAATGGCGATGACAGCTGCAAGCTTAGATAACAAAAGACTGAGAGCTCTTGCACTCCAGATTTAAACATCTAAACATGAAATATCAAAGTTAACTATGTGCATCAGTGCTGAAAAGGGTCACAAACCAAGCCAAGGGTTTAAATATTAGCCCTCTATGAGCAGCACTATACAGCAATGTAAAACATTAACCAGACTCAAGAATTAAAGGATGAGGGGAGAGTGGGCGTGGCTGTCTGGTGCGACTAGTTTGCATAAGCAAACGCGGGCCAGGGAGGGGCGCTATAGTTTATAAATGGATACACCGGGGTGATTCGGGGAAACCGGCTGGTTTGTGGTCGAATCCTGGTGTGTTTGTGTGTGGATTCGTAGAAATTAAAAGGGGAAGAAAAAAATGTTGAGGCTTTAAATCCTTTGTTCGCTCCACTGCACCCTGCGTGTCTGACTAGAGCGCGCGCGCGCGCTACGCAACGATAACGCGCGTTTGTAAATGTCGCGCTGTCCGCGTGCGCTCCTTTGAGGTTTTTAACCAGGAGGAGAATTTCGGCCATACGGGTGAGTCAGGCGATTATTTAAAAAAAAAAAACATTTAATCCTCGTGTGTGTTCTACCGAGTCGTGTTTCTGTTTCTCAACCAGACTGAGTGGATTTTAGGAATGCAATTGAACGTAAGGGTTTTTCTTTTCTTTTGTTTGTTTGTTTGGTTGGTTTTTGGAGCACGCGCATCTATATTAGAGACGCATAAACGGGTGCATTTTACGCGTTCATAGTCTGCATTCCTTGTTTCGCCTGGCTTCACGTCCTGCATGCGTTTTCTGTGTTTTTTGCATACCCAACATCGCTCACAGCACCACACAGTCACGTCGTTTGCTAGAGATCTCATGCTCGAATAGACTAATAATGGTCGCCTTGGAAGACGAATATTTTGTAGCCAGACGTCGTATATCCCGATTACCATACAGACATTACTGAAGAAAAAAAAAAATCAGGCTTCTAAACATGGACCTCGGATGATTGATTCAGGCGTCGCATGAATTCATCGGCTATTTACTAATAGCTAATGATATAAAATGCCAGAATATTAATGCATTTCCCTGTAAGCGGTTGCATGCAAGACGAATTACCTTGTGAATGTATTCTGTATTGTGTGTGTGTGTGTGTGCATGGGTGTTTGGGTCAGGTGTCGGTAGATAAAGCTGAAGTCGTGTCGTAAAAAAAAAAAAAAAAAATCAAACTGCTCAAAGATTGGATCCGGATACAATGTCCTTCCGATCCCGGATCGTTTACCGGACACATTTACTAACTGGCACATCAAATCGATACCGTGTAATAGAGGCTGATTGATTGTAAACATCTAGTCAATGGTGCTCACACATCACTGTGTCTCCAAAATCCACATGCTGTGTCTGTAGAGTTACAGTAAGCTGATGACCCACCCAGCCTTGTTTGATTTCACCAGAGGTGTGAGTTTTTGCACTCAGGGAATGTTGGAGAATCCTGTTGCCTGATGCCAGCTGCACTGGATTCATCTCCTCAACATATGGGCCATTTTAAAAGTGATGGCTGTTTCCGGCGCGAGTTTGGATGTTAATTTTTGTAGTTTGCAAAATTTGCTCCACAGTCCATTCCTCCTGCATGTAGCTGTCTGGTGGGTAATCTTAATGGGAATACGCCACTGGTTGTTGACCCTGACCATTATCCACCATATGTAGAGTGTATATGTGACTCCCAAAGTCGATCATTTCAACACCAGAAAAGAACAAGAAGATTGTTTACATGAAGCTGGCTTGTAATGATTGTCAATCGAAGCTTCTGAAAGTTAGTCTCATCTAGGGGTATGAAAAAAAAAACAAAAAAAAAACATGATGGCTGAAGATATTTGTAGATGTAGAGCTTGATTTTATACATGTTTGCCTGATGCATCATCTAATAGGGTTGAACAACTTTTCAGTCTCCTCCATCGTGATCCTAATGAGGTATCCAGAAATCTACCAACAAGAAGTTGTTGATTGATCGAACCATTTTAATAGTTTGTGAAGGTAGAGCTCATCTGGTCTCAGCTTCACTTATATTTTCTACACCTTTCTGGTGCACCCCCCCAAATCATGAAGGATGAAATCAGAATTGTTTGTGTGTGCTGTAGCTGTATTGCTGAGCATTTCTAAACAAAGGTGTTCGAAAGCAGAGAACCTACATATTTTGTTTTTTCCTTGCCAACACAGTCCCACTTAAACTCAGACAGGGCTGTTAATTAGCGGATTCCTTGAATCAGGTGTGTTAGAGAAGAGAAAACACTAAGATGTGCAGGTCATTAGGGTGTGAATCTGTAGGTTGCAGTAACATGCCTGTATTTTGTCATCTGCCATGTCAGTCAAATTGTCTCTTTATATGGAAGTGGATGATGCTTGGACATGTTTATTTACAAAACACCGCAGAATTTTGTGAAGCCAGCCCTTTGATGCCTGTAGCTTCCTGTCTTCTTTTGTGATTTATGGTGTCCAGTGTGTCCAGCATTCTCAGCATGTGTCAAACCTAGGCATGTCAACTGGTGTTAAAAGCTCAGCTGTGTCAGGTTATTTAAGACACCTGTTTTATTAAGGACATTTGGCTTAACTCGGAATTGTTTTTAACACTGTCACTAGGCAGGCTGTGAGGAAGAAGTGCTGTTTCTGGGTCAGATTTACATTGGAATGTGATTCTCATCAGTAGGGCAGGTTCAAGTTCCTGCATCTGGTTCTGCGTCCAATCCCTCGGCTTTGACCGTCGTCCTCAGCGATGCATGCAGCGAGCTAATGATTTTTCTTTAAAAAAAATTTTTTTTTACTTTTGGCTGTCCTTGCTTTAATGTTTCACATTTTTCTCAGTTGTGTGTTTGTGTGGTCCGGGCAAGCAAATGCAATATTTTGTCACACTGGTTTTGTTTTGGCTGATTGGCCAATGGGAAAATGTATCCACACAATTATGACCAGGGGAAAAGTTGGTTTACAGAACCCTTGAGCTGTCACATGATTATTCTTGTTTGGCTAAAACTCGAGTGACGACATCTTTGTGGCATAGCATTGTTTGCAGTAACTGTCCACTTTCATATCCTTTCATATCAGATCCTGCCCAACCCAGACAGTCACTAAAGTTATTGTGAAGATTGTCATGGGGAAAAGGGATACTGCATTCATGTTGAAATATTTGCCCTAGTACTTTTTTGTTTGTGTAGATGTTGGGGATGGGGACCACTCGATATACAGTATCACGATACCTTAGTCAGATTTTATCCATATCGTGATTCTATAAATATCATGATTTTGTAAATATCCCAATTCAGGATGTATACAATTTTTAAACAAACCAATTCAAATGCCAAAAAAAAGTTTTTTTTGAGTGACTATGGCAATTACATGAATTGCCACAAAAAGGAATCAGGTTACATGATTCCTACCCACCTGCACAACCAAAAAAATCCCTAGTGGATATTCTCTTCTAGGGCTAGGGGCTAAGCATTTAAGAAGTTGCGTGCAGTTCTCTTTTATTGCCAACAGCGTTTGCAAGTGGATCAAGTGTTGATGTATTATAATGTTGGCACTGGAGCTCATCCAGTTCAGTAATGAATATTGTGCTGTGACTGTTGCTGTACTTTGAAATAAGCTTATTAATTGTCAACAGTGGCTTAGCAACTGACTGACTCACATCCTGTTCCTAATATACTGTTTGGTTTATAGGCAACCGGTCTCGTTTTAATTCATTTATGCTTGACTCCTATCCATTACTAAACGTTGTTGTCACAGTAGTCAAGTGACTAAACCCATCATGCCACCATTTTCCATCTGCACCACTTTACCTGTTTTACTCACTCTGGCTTTCTTTCTGAGCAGGGGGAAAAAGGACTGCGTCTGCCACATGACATTGCCTCTCTGTTGTCGTGGCTTACCAAATGCTTCTGTCTTGCTCTTTCCCAACCCCCCCCCTGATAGTTTGGCACTGTCTTGTTTAACCCTGACAGTGTATACATACACACCCTTTACTGAGCTCTGTAGTGTCATTTACCACATTTGATATACGAAGGGTGAAATACTAATCCCGCTGGGTATGAGAGAGCTACCGACTGCTACCTCAGGGCTTTCCTGCTCATCTTGGCCATCAAAAGCAGTTAACCCTCTCAGGGTTCATTTTTCTCCTCATACATCTCCTCATACACTTGCACCAGATGCAAGGTCGTTATTAAACACCCAGTGAAAAAAGAGCCATTTCTGTGGTTATGGCTTAGTAATGGGGGTGGGTATATTGAGGGTGCGGTCTGCCTGCTGATGGAAGAACCTTTTCTCTGTGGATTAAACCAGTTTTTTGGGTTGAGCTAATAGGCTACTCTAGGTCACATTAGGATAAGGAAATTGTTGGTGGGGTTACAAGCTGTATGAGAGCATTAACCACTGGAAATGACTGCAGCAATTCTTTCATGAGGGGGGAAAAAAAGCTGATTTTGAACAGAACGGTCTTTTGCGCTCACTATTTTAACCAGTGTATTTACCATTGTAACTTCACCACAATGGCGTATGCAACGCTAAGACGAGTGATTTGTGTGTACCATCTACTCAGTCTTTTGTTCAGCGTTTCATTAGTATATGCAATCATTCATATGATTCCCACTTAAAATAACAATCCAGCACTGACATTCTACACCCTTGTATCGCATTACCATCACACTAGGTAGAAAACAATACCAGTTACCAAGTGAAAATGGGTAGTCGATGTTTAGTGTCACTGAGAGGTCACACAAGAGCCTCAAATCACCGTGCCCTTGTCCTACTTGGCATACTGATGCACTTCAGGGCCCCAATAAGAGGGTGTACAGACAGCCAAACTGTCAGTGCTCTCGCTGGTAGTCGGGACATTGACGTCGCAAAAAGTACAGAGGATGGCAGGGAGTAGAAAAGCTATGAAGCAGAAACCATATTTCAGAAGGAGCTGGCAGCTGTGTGCGCACTGGTGAGATGGTAAGATTGTATGTAGCCTTATAAGGCTGTCCATTCTCTGCCTTTTATTGCCGATGTTTGTCCTCTAACTGTAAGAAGTGGTAAGTTATTGGTTTATTTATGTCACATAGTTTTGCTGCTGGAAGTCATGCATTTTTTTCCCAGACGTTTTGCAAGATCCAGCTGTTTTTTTAAAAATTATTATTATTTTATGTTAGTTTTCTCTCTCTTTGGCTTTGAGTAGGGAGAGTTGTTTTGTGGTTGTTTTTCACTGGAAATGAAAGATTAGGGGAAAAGATGAATTTGGTCATCATGCTGGCTCTTGTGTCAAGAATGCAGGATGTGGCCAGCTTGCAGCTGCACAGGAACACAGTGCACACACACACACAGATCAGTCCAGCTCAGTTTATGAGAGCCATTCAGCTGTAGTCATTTTGTGAGCATTAACGTTATAGAAAACTACAATATGTCATGCAAAAAGCATCTCATGACTACTGACCACCCAAGTATGGACGTCCTTGTTGAGCTACAATAACCCACCATTCCACATAACGACATTTAGACCTACAGATTCGGTTCTTTGCTCAGAGCCCTACTACTTCACTTTTTCAATAAAAGCCTGCCATCATGTGAACGCTAAGCGTCCTGTGAATACTCAATTCCCTGTTCCATGCTACAGCTTTAAACGCTTCTTGCAGTTCATAAAGTGGGCCATATTTAATGGGTGTGCTCTAATGAACAGACGGAGGCAGAACATTAGGCTGCACAGTCTATGCTCACTGGAAGGACGAATAGATGGATGGGTGGGAGGTGGAAGGCATGTTCATGTTTTCTGCTGTAGACACAAGTTTGGGATTATCCCTTCCCTTATGAGGTACATAAACAGGGATAAATGGGGGTGGTATGATCTGGCCAGCTCCCTTTTCTTCTCAGGTCATATATTTAAGAAGTGCATAGGTGACAAATGAAATTGGTGTCCTCCTTAAATCCAACATTGTAGATTTATCTGTTTTAAAATCAAGTCTTGCGTACACACCGCACTTAATCCTCTTCCTTTTAAGATTGTTTTAAGATTGATGGTGAGTGACAATACATACTACAAGAGGGTGTGGGATCATGAATGAAAAACAACCTGCTGTCTATCAGCTAGCAGAGCCCATCTCAGAGGAGTGGGTGTAGTTGTGGAGAGCGAACTGGAAGAATGAGCATTAATTATGAAGGGATGGTTTAAAATGCTATTACTTTACAGCCTGCAGCTTTTGAAAGATGATCCTTCTCTACTAGAATTACAAGGAATGGCCTTTTTTTTTAATTTTTTTTTTTTTTTTTTTATAAAGGACAGGGTCGTGTGAGTTGGATGGCACAAAATGTAGTAAAGTTACCACTTTCTCTTGTTCAGAATGTACGTTTCATCTGATCTCGTCTCTTGTATTGACCACGATTATTATACATGTACGAATGTGTTGGTCTCCTTTCAATTGATTTTAGTTGATGCTCCAAAACATTCGAATCTGATTAATCTTATTTAATCTAAAAAAAAAACTATACAGATACATCAGTATTGGATCATTTGAGAGGTTTTATGCAGACGCAAATACTGTAGGAGCATGGCACACTGTGGGAGGGCCTTGTATTTAATTATGATTTGAGTATTTAATAGCTTGGTCTCATCCATGCCTTGTAGATTAAACAGATGGTTGCACCAGAACTATGTACAGCAATGAGTTTATTCTTCATACTACTACAGCACTTAAATTGTATCCTTTTGTCCAAATTGAATTTCACTGCTTCCGTCTTTCTTCTATTACATCCCCCACCTACCCCAGAAACACACCCTCGCATTTTATACATCCTATTGCTTGCCAGTCAAGCCTGTTTTCAAATCCACACAATAGCTCTGTTGCCCAGGCCATCTGCTTGCAGGGAACAGGTCTCATAATAAGGGTGATTGGGGGTGGAAGAAAAGGGAGCAGAGGGGAGTAGAGGTTTAGAGAAGGAAAATCCGTGGATTAAAGGGCAGCACCGCTAAAGAAAGTAGAAGGGGAGAGGTCAGTGGGTTCACTGCTGTGGAGGTTTCTTCCTAACACCAACTTTTATTCTCTCATTTTGTTTGCACTCACAACCCTAATTTTTCAGCAGTCCCAGAACAATTGACTGTACAAGTTAAATACTAACACTCTGGTAAGGATTTAAGGAACCTGTAGCTGAGTGTAAGGGCTACACAATGCAACTGACAAAGCAAGCAAAATAAACTGCACTTTTATCAAGTTTGGTATTTCCAGTTTTCAGTAATTTCTAGTGATTACTATGCATCAGCATTGCTAAAATCACCTTTTTTTTAAAAAAAAAAACAACTTGATTTTCACCTTTTTTTTCCTGTTTAAAATTTTCTTAAACTGTAAAGTGTTTAGAGATGTTTAATTCTCTTCTCTTCTTGTTCTTTTTAAGAAACAAAAGTTTCCCATCAAACAGATGATCCTGGGTTAAGTGTGTCCAGCACTGAATCCAGACTGACAACTGGAGCATACAAAAAAAAAATATATCAGGCAAAGGCTGAGATGAAACCTGATGGGGTTGCTGCAACTCCGGCTGAGCCAGTAGATGATGTGGTGGAGCCTGTTCCTGAAGCAGATGTCCAAGAGGAGCAGGTCCAACAAGACTCAAATCTATCATCTCCACAGCCTGAGCAGCCTGAAAATGAATTTGTGCAAGAAGGAGCAAGCTCAACAGTGCCTCCTGCTGCAAAAGAGATTAATGGGAAATGTTCGAAACCTAAGAACACGAATAAAGCCCCAGTAAAAACCATGCCTGCTACAGCAGGCCCTAAAGCAACAATGGCAACGGGTGCTGCATCTCGCCCTGCATCTCGCCCTGCTACCGCTCAAAGCCGAGTGGCCAACGGTGTTATGAAGACGGCCTCAAATGGTGCAAGCAAGAAACCTGCGGGTATGAGCTCTGAGATGAAGAAAAGTGCCCCTGTTGGAGCATCTGCTCAAGTAAAGAAAGTGCCCGCTGTTGCAACTGCAGCTCCAAGGACACAGGTGAAGCCGGCTGAAAGGAAGCCTGCTGCGTCTGCAAGACCAGAACCCTCCACAAGTAGTGGGATGAGGAAAACATCAGCTGCAAGCTCATCAACTCTGAGCAAAAAGCCAGGCACAGGAGACAGCAATGCTGCATTCAAACCCAAGACCACAGGTACAGCTCAACATACCTACTTGGTGCAAATTGTCTTATTTGGCTCAACTTAACTATCCATCTTTTCTGCAGCGCCAAGGCCTACTACTGCACCTGCAGCAAAAGCCAGTGTTTCAGGAACCTTTAAAGCTGCACCTGTTCCCAAGACAACCAGGTAAACCAAATGATCTAGGCTTAGTTGAAATGGGAATTTCAATTCTTGACCTGAATGATAAATCTGACTGAATAAGGTTATAACTTTGCGATCGTTGGACATTTTGCCTTGGCTTACATTATCAGCATGATTTACATCAAGAGAAATGGTCCTTTTTGCACCATTGATGGCCACCATATGGTCATGATGAATATTTGAAGGCAGTGTGTAATTATGAATAAACAGTTATTATTAAATTAGTGGCCAATGTAGGTGTAAATGTTTGTAGGGGCGAGGGGTTACATAAGTGCATTATCCCTATAGAAACGGCTTCCTTCCTCCTTATTACAGTGCTTTATTAGATCAAAAGCCCGGTCGGCATAAATCCAGCATACCCGCACAGCCACAAGCTACATAAGTGTGCACACAATCACAAAGCCCATTTAGTCCATTTTATCTTCCGAGCACTTGGGAGCCATCTTCTGCAGATGTCTATTCTACTGAGTGCACTTGCGAAGTGTGTGGACGTGCAGCATGTTGTGCCACATAAAGGGTTTTCTACAGATTTAGACTCCTAAAACACTGAAGTCCTAAAAATACATTATAATTAATTTAGGGCATCCCTAAACTACCCATTTAACATTAGGCTGTTTCTAAAAGTCCTTTAATATTTTTATTGGTTTATTTTATTATTATTTTTTTTTAAAGGTGTTTAAATCCTCTGAGCAAGGCTGAAGGGTTAAGATGTGTATGTTGTATCCCAGTTCAAACCTCAGCATTCAGGCCATGCACGCACAACCCACTGTCAGGCTGAAGCTGTATTCACTGTGGTGTTAGAATAAATGCTGTGTGCTGTAGGAAATGTCAACGTGAATTCCCAGCCCATGCCATGACATTTTTAAGCTTAAATGGTAAAGTGTAGATTCAGTCTGTGTTTATTATGAAATGGGAACAAACTGTTTCTGTATTTCAGAAGCTGTTATTGCTGTCTGTTAGAGTTTGTGTTGACATTTTATATTTTTCAAATGTTTCAGTAATTAGTTGATGTATACTCTGTTAAGCAGTGGTTCGATTTTCTGCATTCATTTTTCATTGCCATGAAAAAAAAAACTATATAATACACAGGGGTTAGACCACAATAATTCATTAGTATGGTGTAAGGCCTCCTTTTGTGGGCGATACAGCATCAGTTTGTCTTGGGAATGACAAATACAAGTCCTGCACAGAGGCCAGAGGGATTTTGAGCCATTCTTCTTGCAGAATAGTGGCCAGGTCACTACGTGATGCTGGTGGAGGAAAACGTT
>JAQMYG010000010.1:10225499-10237826 GCA_030014215.1 Clariallabes teugelsi
TAGTCCTTGGCAGTGACGCGCCCATCTAGCACAAGTATTGGGCCTAGGGAATGCCATGATATTGCAGCCCAAACCATTACTGATCCACCCCCATGCTTCACTCACTCATTTGTTCAATCCCTGTATTTTGTTTTATTTCCCCTCCTTTTGTTTCGCTTTTCTTGAACCTTTTAAAGTCAGTCATCTCTAAACGCCTTCAGATTGATGTTATCTAATAAGAAGGTCCAGGTCTTTTGTCCTCATTGTAGAACAATTGGCCATTGTGGGAGAATAATTTGTTGGGGAGGACACAGTCCAAGCATGTGGGGCATTTAAACATGTTGTGCACCATGAACATGTAGCAGTGTGCACAGTTCCAATTTGCCATTGTTTCAGCCAAACAATAAATTATTTTTAAAAAAAAATATATATTTTTTTTTTAAATGATTATTACAGCATTACTTTCAGATGCTCCTGTCTTGAAACCGATTTATTGCTATGTTAAAAAAGGACTTTTAAAAAAAATTCATTTGTACAGATGACATGAAGTGTCCATCTCAAAGTTTAATGACGGTTTTTATTGTTGTATTTTAGGCCTACTGTAGCAACTACTCGTCCTTCTACTTCCTTAGCGGCAGTTAGACCAACTACTACTGCTAGTAAATCTACAGCTTTAAGAGCTCCCTCTGCTGTTGAATCTGCATCATCACAGCCTTCCAAGGCCTCCACTACTGTAGCAGCTAAAAAAGGTAGATACAACATTAGCAGGCATATTTTTTCTGTATGGTTTGTTTATTCTGCACTTGCTGTCACATAATCCAGAATTAAACGTCCACGATTTTGTTGGGCTTGCGTGTTTTGTTGGATCTATTTGCTAGAGCATCTTTGTTTACATGCTACAACACATTTTGGGCAGTGTACGTTTTTTTTTTTTTAGAGCTTATGTCATTATGGAAAATCTGTAGACAGGTTGCCCATCAAAATGGTGGCTGGTTTGGTTCTGGATCAGGTGTGATGTCAAATGCTATTAAGAAGACATTACACTTCTTGAATAATTAGTGGTATTCTGTGTACCCATTAAATACCATTTGTGTTAACCATGCAAATGACATCTTCTGCATCCTAGATATTAAAACCACTACCAGTGCAACAGCCAGAAAACCGGTAGCCTCTTCCACTACACGCTCTACAGCTACAAAGGCCTCCAAACCTGAAGCCCCCAAACTGGGTCCAGCTGCCAAACGTTTACCTAAGGACACTAAAACATCTCATCTAAAAATGGATGAAACTAAACAAGTACCAACTCGGAAGGTCCCTCCAAGTCACCGAAACATTTCCTCACGTCCTGCTTCAAGCAGAATGGCTGCAGAACTCAGTAACCACAAGCAGGGAGTAGGTAGTAACCTAGTCTCTGCAAAGCGTCCAACAGCCAAACCATCGCAGTCTGTTTTGCCATTAGTCATCAAAGGTAAGCCTTTGGATCAACAATCAGACCTTCAGGAACCTGCTGCAATTTTGGAAACATCTGCCTCTGTAACAACTGTAGCCATAGCACCTGTAGAGTCTATGGTAGAAGCACAAAGTCTTTCAGCTGAGCTGGATATTGGAAGTGCCCAAACAGATCTGTTGTCATCACAGTCCCCAGCTGTTATGGATACTGTTTCAAGCTCACCTCATCCTTCTTTAGAGTCTGATCAACAAACCAATGTACTTATGGAAGGTCTGGGAGAAGGGGTACCTGCCTCAGAACCTGCAAACATGGACACTGTGTTAACCAAAGTGACCATGGATGCTGAGCCATTAGATATACAGTCTGTACCCGAATTTGTAATGTCTAATCCTTCAACTATTGTGCCAGAACCTGAAAAAGTTTATGACCATGTTTTAGTTGTAGCACCAAGGGCACAAGAAATGACTGAGCAAGAACCTGTAACTGCTTCAACTGAGGTCCCAATTATTGCCCAAGTTCCCCATAAGGACTTGGAAGTTGTGGAGAAGCAAGAGCAAATCATTTGCAATTTTGAAGAGGAAGAGGAGAGGGAGGGCAGTCAGCAGGTCTCTGTGTCTGAAATGAGTGGTACACAGCCTACTGAAGAATCCAGGCCTGGCTCAGCTGGACTGGCTGGCTCGTTATGGCGAGCAGGAGGCCTACCCTCAGAATTTGACTCTGAGGATGTAAGCTGCAGCCAGCAGGGGGCCTCGGAGCTTAGTGCTCCTGGTGTTTTAGAGGGCACTGAAAGTATGGATGATCTAGGTGAGGCTAGCCTGAAAGGTGCGGACGGTGAAGGTGCATCAGCAGGATCTCCGGACTTTGAGAAGTTCCCTGATATTCCGGTCAATGAAGAAGATGACGACGATGACTATGATGATCGTGTTGATGATATGGAAGTAGAATCAGAAATGACAGATGATCCACACAGGCAATGCAATGACAATGAAGAGGAAGATGAAGACGTGGAGATGGCGAGTGAGGGTGTTACGGAGAGCGGTCTTGAAAGTTATGGAAATGCAGATGAAGATGACTTTGCGGAAGACTACAGGTTGGACAACCTGAACCGTATGCAACCTTCATCCATTCTCCCTATTAACATTTCTGCAGGAAATCCATTTGCTGATGCCTGGATGCAGCCCCTACAACCAGATCCTACCCTTGTACCCACTCCTTCTAGTCCTTGGCAAACGTACTCAGAATTCCCTAACCAACCATCAGTTCAAGCCTGTCTGGATATTGGAAGTGCTCAAACAGATCTGTTGTCATCACAGTCCCCAGCTGTTATGGATACTGTTTCAAGCTCACCTCAGCCTTCTTTAGAGCATGCTGCAGAAATGGATATGGGCCTCAAACATGGCTTGGAATCCCATTCCCAACAAATTTCTCAGTCAGACTCTCTGCTTGGCCCAGAATTGACCATCAATACTTGTAGTGACTCAAGCACACCTGAGGAGCCAAAAGATTGCAGTACAAGCCCTGGACTAGAGAACCAAAAACAGGCATCACCAGTTAACCCAATTTCTGTTGCTTTGCCGGACATAGTACCAGATCAAGGTATACGTAGATCTGACCATGAGGCTGAACCTGAAACTCTACCTGCAGATATGTTGGCTGGTCTGTCAACCGGGCCGACTTCTGCACCGTCCTCCCGTTCTTCTGCCACTGGGGATGAGGCTAGTGACACAGAAGGGGACATGCAGATCAGTGACCCTACTGAACCTGCTTCCGCTGGAAATGAATGCTTTGACAACACACAAGTTGTCCACAGCAAAGCAGCTTTGGTGGAGGAATGTGAGGAGGCCTGTGTTGAGACAGAAGGAGGTGGTGGTAGTGACACTCCTCAGTCTGCCACTTCAGCTGCCTCCTATGGTTTTGAGTGTACCACCTCTAATTCTAATGCCCAGTCTACGACAGAGAGCTGCATCAAAAGCCCAGGCATTTTTTCTCTCGAAAATGAAGAGCAACTTCCAGATGAAGCCAAAGACCCATCACTTATTAAGGAACTGAACCTCGCACCTGACTGTGCCCCTACAAATGCTGATAACCTTGACCAGGAAGCAGATCTTCAGCTTAACTCTGAGCAGGAGTACATGCTTTGTGGGAAGGTTGCTGAGGAGTTTCCAGAGCCTTGCTCACCAAGAGATACTGTCCACCCTGCCACAGGTTTGGAGAGTTCTTCCGCCTCAGAGCACCAACAAGACTTGGATCTTGAAACGCCGCATTCGTACTACTCCACAATATGCGAAAAGACTGATAGCTTCTTAACAGGTAATGTATAGACTACACTTTGCCCATGCACCTTTCAGTGTTTGCTGTCTGTCAGGGTCTTCCCAGGTTTGTCTTAATGCCAAAAATGAAAGATTTGAAGAGGCTGGTCATTCAAAATGGCAGTGCCACTCCCTAACACTATTAATAGCACCCTATCAATATATGGCTTAAAAGTCCTGTATGTGCAATAACTACTACTATTTGCAATTAGAAAGATTATTTTGGTTCTGTCTTTAAAAAAAAAAAAAAAAGTATGTTTCCTTGTTCTGGCATGAATTGTGGAGTTTTGTCACAGAACTTGACAAATTATTAAAGGAAAAAGAACTGTGGGAATTGCTCGGCATTTTGTGTATTTATCATGGCATTTTAATGCAAATACTAATTGTTTTGTATTTTGTTTACTCTTCTCAATATGTTTGTAAGTCGTTGTTCTTGACTTTTACTCGTGTCCCCCCTCCACACACATGCCTTGTTTCTCCTTTGCACTATTGGGTTTGCTTAACCCTTACCCTTAATGTTGTGAAAATATATATATTTTTTTTGAGTACCTACTGTCTTAGCTTTAAATAAAGGTTAGATATTTAACACAACTGTTCTTCCAGTATATTTTTTAAGTGGTGATGATGAATTGCACTGATATTAGTGGAAATGTACCTGAAATGAATCTATCCATTAATCTATTCTACTCTTCTACTCAGTACCCCATAACGGACGAATGGAAACAATATTTTAGAAATGTCTGTAAATGACATGTACTTAGGTTTTTACTCTTCTTTTGGGTATGATGTGACAAGCTTTGCCAAGGATTGGGGAATTTTTTTTTGGCCGATCTTCTTTACAAATCCTCTCAATCTTGGTCAGGTGGGATGGGGACCGTTGGCTTACAGCCATTTCAGGTCCGGAGACCAGAGATGTCGGCCTCTGGCTGGGCCAATCTAGGATGTTTACAAAGTTGTTCCTAAACCAATCTGTACTATATTGACTGTGTCCTTAGGATCATTGTCATGTTGAAAGGTGAACTTTCAGACCAGTTTGAGGTTCTGAGCGCTGTGGAACCAGGTTTTCATTGAGGATATCTGTACTTTGCTCCATTCAGCTTCCCCTCAACCCTGGCCAGTCTTCCAGTCCCTGTTGCTTAAAAACACCCCCACAGCATGATGTTGGAACCACAATGCTTCACTGTTCAAATGGTATTTGAATAGTGAGCGGTGCCTGGCTTCCTCCAAGCATAATGTTTAGAATTGAGGCCCATCAGTTCAATCTTGGTTTCATCTGACCAGAGAATCTTGATCACAATCTGAGAGTCCTTCAGGTGCTTTTTTTTGCAAGCTCCAAGCGGGCTTTCATGTGTTTTGCGCCGTGAAAAGGCTTATGTCTAGCCACTAAGAAATAAAGCCCAGATCATGGAGGGCCGCAGTGATGGTTGTCCTTCTAGTACTTTGTGCCATCTCCACACAGGACCACTGGAGCTCAGTCAGAATGACAGTCAGGTTCTTGGTCACTTATTTTACTAAGACCCGTCCCCCTTGATTTGTCAGTTTGGCCAAATGACGAGTGTTTGGAAAAGTTGTGCCAAACTTTTTCCATTTGAGAATTGTGGAGGCCACTATGCTCTTGGGGACCTACAGTGCAGCAGAGTTCTTTTGTTTTCAGACAGCCAAAGCACCGGCCTTAGACAGTAAAAACGGTACCACGGCAGCACCAACACAAAGAACCACTTGCGCCAGGGGCTGGGGGTGCGATTATGGCATCTAACTAAAACTTTGTGACCACCATCTTTAAAAAATGGACTCAATGCAATGGGTAGCTCAAATTCTTTTTAATAATGATGGTTTGGTCCCAAAATAGACTCGCAAAGCCAGGAGACCTGTTCACAAAGCAATGTTGAAGTTTGCCATTGTTATGCTAGCATTTATTTCCCCACTAGCATTGCTGGGAAAGTAGAGATGTACACGGACATATACAGTACAGTGATGTAACGATGTGACTCTCTAGCCCATAGAAAAACAAAAGCTAGTTCTTAGAAGGTTTGATGATGAACCGGCAATTAGCACAAGGTTCACTTTGGTGGAAAAGGGTATCTGAGATCTACAGGCAGTTTCTATGACCTCATGGCTTTTGTTCTAAAACAGTATGCATTGTTAGCTGTAAGGCCTTCTATTGAACGGTGTGTACCTTTACAAAACATGTCCAATCGATTTAATTTACCACAGGTGGACTCCAAGGTTTAGAAACATCTCGGCAACGATCAAGAGAAGGCACCTGAGCTAAATTTCAAGTGTTGTTTCAAAAGGTCTGAATACTTAAGTAAATGTGATATTGCAATATTTTCTTTTTAAAAATAAATTACACACATTTCTAAAATTTTCACTTTATTATGTGGTACTGTGTAAATTAATGAGTGAAAATGAATTTAAACAACTGTCCTATCAGGCTGCAACATGAATTTTTTTTTAAAAGTTAAGGGGGTCTGAACGCTTTATGAATGCACTGTAATATAAGCCTGTATGATTGTTTCACTTGGAGTTAACCATTTAAAGCCTGCAATTAATAAGCCAGAAAAGTGTGCCTGTTTTAAACTACTGGATGATAGATTTTTATTATTCTTTTTATTTCTAAAAAAATGTTGCGTTCTATAGTGGCAGCGTTACCACTTTTTAGTACATAAATCACAAAAACAAACTTTCGTATCATGAATTAATGTTGCATTTATTGAAACCTGGAGTCCGGACATTGCATTCCTATTCCAGTCTGCTTCCATTTCTGTTTTGGTGTACCCCTCCCTACCTTTTTTTCCCCACCTACCCTGACTCCTACTTGAACTGCCCAGATGGAAAGGAGAAAGCATGAGATCTACGAGGCTTCGGATCTCATTCATACCAAGGTGCTTAGTTGTCCTTTCCCTCTTTTGACCCTTTTTAATGCCTTCATCTCCATGTGGTTTGGTTCTTCTGCTGTTCATCTTGACCCACCAGTTAGGGCTGACAAAAATGCTATGCTTTGTCCACCAACCATTGTTGAGTTGTCAGATGAGCTGCTTTAATGGAGGACTTACACTGACTTGCAGAAGGAATCTTTGGGTTTGTCCTGTTTGAGACGCCTAATTGTTTACCTGTAAACTGGCTCATCTTGCACAAAGCACAGTGATCTGCTCACTGATCTTACTGTTCACATGGGTTTTTTTGCTTGAGGCATGCTTTTGTGAGTGTGAGCTCCTCCTTTCTATTTGCACATATTGCTACTTTTTGTAATATGCATGGTGCTTGCATGTGTTCATCCAGTTGCCTTGTTTTAAAGGGTTTTGTTTAAAGAAACACAAGCTTTATTTTTTATTTTTTTCACAATAGTCTGTGGTTACTGCATATACAGGGTGTGGCCGCTTTCATTGCACAAAAATTCTACTGCACAAATTCTCACCAAAAACTTTATGATGAATGTTTATTGAATAGACTTTTCCCTTCTGAGCTTTATTTATGTGCCCTGCTTTCTGTAGTCCTCCACTACCAATTTTATTTTTTCCATCTTTCATTTTACTGTTTAATATTTTACTTATACCTGGTACTGGTATCTCACTAATATTTACAAACTTCTACTGGACTATTTACTGTGTTTACAGGAAGTGACATCTGTACCCTGCAGCAGGAAAAGGAGGTGTGCGCAGGCCACGTGACCCGGCCACCCAAGCACCATACTGTACTACGGGTGGATCACGTGACCCGTCTACCTATTGATCTTCCTCCCAGGATGCCAAATGCGGGGTGCAAAACTCAACTCCTTCGGCTAGAACAACATCAGCAGCAGCTAGAGGAGATTGAACAGCGGCGGGAGCAACATAGCAGAATGGCTGAGAGACGGCTACAGCAAACAAAGGGTGAGAAGAACAGAATGGAGGGAGGGATTGAACAGGAGAACCAGAAGGAGAAAGAAAAGGAGCTAGAGGAACAGAGGAGAGATCTGCTGCACCTGCAAATCCAACAGCAACAGGAGGAGCTGAAGCAAAGGCAGCAGATCATGCAGTGGCAACTAGAGCTGGAACAACAGCAAAAACAAGGTAGGCACCCAAACAGCCACCAGAAGAATTTAACTACAGTTTCTATGTCGCCTTCTGGCCTTTGCACTATCTATGAGGCACTAGAGACCAGTGATGCAGAGGAAGACTTTGAAGAAAAAATTGAAGAGCGAGAAATCGTGTTGAAAGTAAAGGTAGAACATGAATGCTCCTTTGAAGAGAGAAATAGCAACACGGAGGCAGGCTCTAGTTCAGATAACCTCGATTCTCCACAATCACGGAGCATACCTCCATCTCTTAATCCTGCAGAGGACCACAAAGGCTTAACTCTCTCTGTGGCCTTCGACAGTCCTCTTCTTTCTGGATCTACCTCTCCCAATCAGCATTCCCCTATAGAGTTTGACTGGAGCAAGAAAGCCGATATTGTCCAGCAGCTGATTAGCCAGACGTTATTGCTAAATGGGGACAACTGCTCTCCACTTTTGCTCCTCCCTGGTGGGGCTGCTGGGACACTGAGCCCTCTAGAGGCAAGTCTGTGGCCGAACCTGCCCCCACTTACTCCACCTTCTGCCACAGTGACTTCTGTTAGCAGCTTCTCAGCTGAGGTTTCTGGCAGTTCTCCACAAGGAGAGTGGACAGTAGTGGAGCTAGAGACTCATCATTAAGGACTAATGTTGAGGCAGGCTAAAAGGGTAGCATCTACCAGATTCTGATTTTGAACCAATGTCTTTTAGAGAAAAAAAAAAAATCTTAATTTTAACATCAATTTAATCATATGATGTAAAAACAGTTTGTGTTGGTCACTGATGCTATGATTTCCTCCCCTGTCTCTCTACCAAGTCCAATTGCATAAGCAGGAATTGACTGCACTGACTCCAGCGCTATTATGGGAATTCATTTTGTACACTTTCCTGCTTCAACCAGACAGTCATGCCATATCACGCCAGCTCTGAGTCAGCGATCCATTTATATCTTTTTTTTTTTCTTTCTTTCTTTTTTTGCAACCATCTGGCTGTCTTATACACATCGTTTACCTGGGTAAAGCAGAGTAGAAAATATGTCTTGCCTCATTTGTAATGTTTTGGCACGATTAAGCATGGAAGCTAATTGAAGCAATTGAATTAACTAATAATGTTAGGAGCAAGCGTTAAAGCATTAATCTGATTAGCCAAGAATTATTTTCTCTGGTGCTGTTAACTTAAATTTTTAACGGATGCAGTATTTTAAGTCAGAGTAAAGGAATAGTCTGAAGGTTAGAGTTTGCTGTCTCAATGTACCAGCTAACTGGTCGCATTATGAAGGAATAAAAGGCATCATAGGTACATAGGACAGTGAGAGGATACAGTATATTGATGCTAGTGGGGACAGTTGAGCTATCGGGTCAAATGTTTAGGACTTACCCGAGGTGAGGACTCTCAATATGAGACTTTTTGCTAGGGCTGGAACAAGGCATCCATGTAAAAGATTGCATCGATTCTGGCAGCGCACTGTGGTAAAATCAAGCTTATCCCAGAAAGCCAGAACCCGATCAAAAGTGTAAATTCTTTGACCGAAGACCTAATAAAATGGTCCTCTGCACACTTTATAAAACTGAAGTGGCCTACCACAGTAGCACAACTGATATGCACAAGCTTCTTAATTGTAAACCTCCTAGGCTGCTTTTGACGACCAAGTTCGGGGATTTTGGTATAAAGTCTCATTTTCATCATGTGGCCCCATATTTGTGGATGAACGTAAAATATGGCTATCGTGTTCATTGATGTACTTGAATACATCATGTCGTTCTGTCCCTACTTTAAACACTGATTGCACTAACATGGAAATTTCATATTTAATTTCAACATTGGCTCACACTGTGGTAGGAGAATGGTGCTACTAATAATTCTTGATTTCTTTTTTGTTTAGTACATTTTTATAGATGAACACAACTTGCACTGTTCACATACAGTGATGTGCCAAACCCTTAATGTTAGGCAGCGCTGACAAAAGCCATAAACATTTTTTGTGCCTCATTAATGCCCGAGATCCGAACCGTAATTTTGTCTGAATAGATTTTGCCATCTTGTATGTTATCCTGCACTGTGACTGATGTAGGGCTGGGCATCGTTCAAGAATTTGATACCGGTTCCTGGGTGATATTTTTTTCTTTTTGATAGCGAAAGGTAATTTTTGTTTTGTTAAAATGGGCAATTAAGATTATCTTTCGGTTCCTCTGCATGTTTACAGACTCGAAGACATTTTCATGAGTAGAAACCTGTTTACCACAATAGGGTTTAACTTGACGCTCACCTCTTTTATATTGTTTTATATTTCAGCAACGTGAGATTTTTTTACACTTGTGCAGATTTACGGTATAAATTTTTTTTATCTTTTTGTTAATATCAACAAATAAGTGTATAAAAAGTAAGAAATTAATTGAACCTTTATATTACCACATGGCTGCTGTACCTCTTGGACCCCTTAGTTAAAAACAGTTCAGGCATTGATTTAGGGGGAATCTGGGGATGGAGATTTTAGAAGTTTTGTAATGATAAACAGACTTTAAAGATGAGAGCCGTCCTTCTTGCAGTCGAACACTGAACAAGGTCCTGTTTTAAATTTTTTCTACATATATTCAAGAGTTTCATTAATTTCTTTGCATGGCTAGTCAAGGCAGCAATTGTTTTCTGTATATATTGCATCACATGCTATTGGCGTCAAGGCTATTAAAATGGAATCCTACTTCTGTCCACTTGGACATTTTTACACCTATGTGATGCACGATGTAATCATGCTTTTCAAAAATACAATGCCCTGTCTCTGTATGCATGCCCACATGTTTACTGAATCAGTCAAGGCATATTTCAAAGCTCGACCGTCTCTTAGGACGTTGGTCAGTTCCATAAAAATTTAAGATCGGTACCCAGCCCTAAACTCATGTGAAGCATACATGTCTAATTCTTTAAACAGTCTTGTAATGTTTTATGTAATGTATGCCGTCCCTTTCCTGTGAAATGTGTCGTATTTGTACATGTTTTTGTGAATTTTATTTTCCCCTGGATGTCTTCACTGTAACTGTGCATAGATGTGATATAAGACTTCTTATATAACTGGGATATGTTTTGTCTGAATAGTCTAGTCCAAAAAAAAACTTTAAGTTCAAAGTTCAGATTAAAATTGTGTAGCTGTTTTTAGGAATTTGAGGTATTTTTAAATCTTTTTTATTATTATTTCAATATTCCATTATTGGTTCATTTGCAATCAGGGAATTTAATCTCCAGGTATATAACCAGTACTACTGTTGCTGTCATCACTGTGTGGAATAAACGTTTAATGCCTTGATGCCAGTATTTCAGGTTTAGTGGATGTCGGACACACTGGACTTAATGTTTAATAATTCACTGTAAATAGCAATCAGGGATCAAGGACAAACTAAGGGATCAGAATTATTAAAAATCCAAAAACTTGTATGAACTGTGATATTATGCACAATAGAAATTTAGTTTCATTTTGTACTATTTTGTGTGTATTTTTGTAATTTATTTTAAAATGAAGGAATGTATTTTTGTATTTAGTTTGGAGATGTTCTTAAACCATGGCAGCTCAGTTTATTTTTTAGACTGTGTAGGTTACTTTGTGTCTGTTTCAGTGCTAAGAGGAAAAAAATAAAGGGTAAAATGATGTTAATTTGATATCGCTTGTTGCTTTTTTTCAACAGCATTTGTGATTGTAATACTTTCAACAATGACAACAATTGAAAATATAACACGAATGAACAGATGGCCAGAAAAACATACTGAACATGTAAGAATGATCGATTTTTCTTGGTTGACATCCAGTTCTTCAGTCTTGCGGGATGGGATTGCGTTGCTCTGATCCAGCCTCTGACAGGAGCATCTCCAGGAGACAGTCTGTGGCATCGCAGGGTGACGGCTCTTGTGTGCCCAGATACAGCAGTGGGCTGTACTCACCTTGAGGAATCGCGCACAGTACCCTAAAATATATTTGTAATCGTCAATGGGTACTTATGCTATTCAGAGTTTAAAAGTTAAAAGGTTAAAGCTAAGAACAACAACAAAAAAAAAAACATTGAAGCCCATGTACATGTCTGTCTGTCTTTCTGTACAGCAGAACTTTATACCTAACTTATTAATACAAAGAAATAAATAAATGTGTCTTACGTCTTGTTGACGGTAAGTTGTACTTATTTTGTTGTCAGCCAAATACACTCCGTTTTCGGTAATTGAAGAGTGAATTATTGATAAATCAAAAAAGTAGATCGGATAAAGATTCATTTTGGTCTAAAAACCACTCCAACGTGTTAAAATTCACTTGTACCACTTCAGCGCTTGTACCACTTCAGAATATTGTGAAAATATTCAGTTTAACCTTTTTTTTTTTTTTTTTTTTTTTTTTAATTAACATATAAAGCAACTTATTTTAAAGTAAACTATTAAATCCGATATCTAAGTACTGTAAAACCTTTGTTAAATTTTGTAAAATTCGTTCCGGTTCAGTGATTAATATACAGTGGTGTGAAAAACTATTTGCCCCCCTCCTGATTTCTTATTCTTTTGCATGTTTGTCACACAAAATGTTT
>JAQMYG010000010.1:10276503-10290723 GCA_030014215.1 Clariallabes teugelsi
AGACTAAAGTTATTACCCGCCACAGCCCAATTTTACCCGCATTTGGCGGGTGGGCGGGTGCCAATGTCAAGCCCTGCGCCACACTGACTTCAGAATCAATTTTAGTAATTTGTACACTTTTTGCGTTTTTCGTTGCTGTTCCTCTACGATCCTGTAGGTGGTGTGCTTCAAACTATTAACACATTTACAGACAGTACAGCATCATGTGTCCTGTTTTTAGAATTCTAACAAAATAAAATAATATCGAATCGGGACATTTATAAAGTAGCTATAGTAACAGAATCGCCACATACTGTAAGTATCGTGATAATATCGTAGCGGGTGTCCCTGGTGATTCTCTTCCCTATTCAACCCTTTTTTCACGTAGATTTTCTGTCACCTTTCCTGATAAGAAAAATATTTTCTTTACAATGTTCAACTGCAAATGATATCACTGATGAATGAATATCCAGATGAATAGACACTGTTATGTGTCGCTCTTTACCAATCTCCACACTATAGATTGCTGTTATACTGTTTAACTAAGAATCCAAAAAGGTTTAATCGATGTGGTGTTTGTAGGGAAAAAAAAGCACAGTGCCTCATATATGGTCATTTCCCATCTCATGACACTTACAAAGTGAAAAAAATTAAAATGGACGAGCGCACGTTTTTTATTTCCTCTGTCAGAGCCTTTTTTTTTTATCTGGACCTTTAACTGTTATAGGCCTGAGTTATCATTAGTTCTTTTCTACTTTAGTGCACTTCAGACATTCCATTCGAACATTTTCGTCCAAAATTGTAACACAGCTACAAGAAGTTATAGACACGAACCTTCTCAAACCAGTGCTTTACACTGTTGTCTGTTGATAATTAGCTGTGGTTTTGGATAGCTTAGAAAGTTTGGATTCTTTCCTCAACATACTATATGCATAAACATATGCATATACATACTTACTTTCTAAGCTATAAGAAAAATAATTGAATCGAATAGTAGAGCTGATGCCGAACAGAGCAAATAAAACCTGCGAATGTTCACCGACCGAATTTATATTTTTGCTTCGTCACTGCAAACCACAAGCCAGGCTTTAAATCTGGATCTGTTTAGTCACAAGCCCCCGGTTTAACCAGGCTGAGCTTAATTTTAAGCATTTGAGCTTAATTATTAGGTTGGACTGAAGGCAACCTTATGATTAAGTGGCATATAAGTTGAGCTGGAATTTAGCGTCCTAACCCACAAGTGCACTTTAGTAGTTACTTCCCCTGCTGCCTCTCTCTCTCTCTCTCTCTCTCTCTCTCTCTCTCTCTCTCATCCTCACTTACTGTAAATGACTCATGTGTTTTTGAACACGTTACGGCTACCATTGTTAGTGGCTTAGTTATGGCTTAGTCACTGCCATGCCTTTGTGTTTTGTGTGTACATGTGCACATGTGGGTGTGTGACTATGTGTGTGTGTGTAAGCTAATCAAAACTGAAACAGGTATTACATGTTACTGTTCTATAGGATTATTTTTTTATGCCTGGAACCTAAGTGGCTTTACACCATAATGTCTTGTTTGTGTGTTTGTGTTAGTGTGCGTGTGTGTGTGCAGTAATCCTAACCCGCTTGCCCAGTACATACCAGAATCTACAGATCTGCAGATGTCAACAGAAACACACTGTAGGAAGCACCCATATATGCGAACTCACGCGTTTGCAGCGTAGATAATCATCTTAACTGTTAAACTACATTCACTGAAATCTTACAGTGCACTAAACAAGCAGACCAACCTGAAAGAGTAAGCACTGTTTCCTCATGCTGGATATACTGTACTGGATCTTGGGAAAACATTAGGCGTGAGGTGGGAATTCACACTCGAAAGGTCACATGCACACACACACACACACACACACACACACACACACATTTTACACGCACTTCTTTAATGAGCAATATAGTGTAGTGAGGAAACCCACACGGACAAGGGGCGGGCGTGTGAAACATCACACACACAGCAACCTGAGCTCGGAAGCTGTGAGGCGGCAACGCTTTACTGCCGAGCGTGTAAGATGCTTTCGCTAAAAATCTGATTCGAATCTGTTCCTGCTCTGAAATTCTCTACACTTGGTGTCGGCCTACGTGACGACGGAGATCCTGTGAAACAAAAAAATAGTGACACTTTTTTTTCGTGATGCTCACTGGACACAAAGAGACATAAACGATTTGTATTATTATTATTATTAGGGCTGTCAGAGCTAACGTGTTAACGCATGTGGTTAATCTAGAAATTTGAACGCATTACTATATATATATATTTTTTTTTTTTTTTTACACAGATGAATCATATGACCAAGTTTAACCCTAATGGCTTCCCATAATCGCTTTGAGATATCATAAAACTGCATAATCTGTTTCCTCTAACCAGTTTGTCACACATTTGTTTATTCCAACATTGCACGTTTATAACACAAGTACAGTTTTGTATTTCAAAATCCCGGTTGGCTGTGACTAGGATTCGATAAAAAAAAATTTATTTAGTTTTAGTTATTAAAATATAGACTTAAGCTCGTGAATCCTTTTAAAGGGCTCGTGATACAGGCTTAGAGCTTAAAGTGCTGCAGAAGCTGTAAGTCAGAATACTTTGAGAAATGGTGGTGTTCTTATATTTAAAGATTTGCTTAGAGGGAACATTCCGGGCTCTGTATTAAAGCGAAAAACAGACAGATCATGTCTGTCAATACAGCTAGATCACTATCTTGCACTAGCAGTCAGACTCCGGTGTGTGTTTTAAAGGCGCACTAAAGCTACAAAACAGTTCCTCCACACAACAAAATGCTGATTACAGCCGAACAATATCTTTGATTGAAGAATTTCGACCGTCCAGAATCATTTATTATAAATACGTTTTTGAGCGATTGAGCTGTCGGAGCTTTTTCTGGTCAAGCTTTTTTTGGTCTATGGTAATGTCACATAGACTACAGATGTGGTTGGAGATTAGGTTGAGAATGCTTTCAGCAGTTCTTGACAGTGTGTTTGTTTAACTAGAGCTGCATTCAAGGAATCTGGACTGGATGTAGTGCAGGAAGGGCCACTGCTGAGCTTCTGTTCACATCCTGTAATCTGAGCTAGTGATGTCATGGCTCTCTCTTTATCTCTATCTAGTTCGGGGTTGCTCTTTTTTTTTTTTTTTGCTTTCTCTGCACTCGGCGCCGTTTTTGATCAGTGATCGTGGAGGAAACCGTACCCGCACAAAACGCGCACAAAAATACAGAACACACAGAAGGCAACGTGCAGTCTGATATTATATACATAATATATTATATATCATATATATATATAATACAGTATTCTGTGGAAAACAAACAAAGTGAAATCCAAGCAGTGGGGTTGGTCAGGCACAAGCTGACAGGAAACAGGAAGTGACCGTACTGAGGCTCAGCCCGGATATCCTGCTTTGGCAGGGCGACCCCAACCATGGCTTTCCCTTCCTTTCTGTCTCTCGGCTTCTCACTGTCTCGCTCCATGTCTCATTTCGAGGTCGGATAGTATCGCCGGAGTAAACAGCATGTGCTGGTCGGGGGAATGGGACCACTGGGATCGCTGGGAATACCTGGACACACAGGTGGAGTGCTGTCGCTGTAGTTCTGCATGAATTTTGTCTTGAGCGGCAAGAGTGAGTAGGATCACCAGACTTGACTCCGCGGGTTACTGAAGCACTAATGCTGTTGCTGGTATGATGGAATGAGGTAGTTTGAAATGCTGTTAAACACAACTTCCTGGCTTACAAGAAGTACAGCAAGTACAAGTACAATTTTTTTTTTTTTTTTGTCAAAGGGATTTAAGCGCTGCCAGTTCCTGGAAAACAAGCACTGCTTTCTGAATGCCATGCTTTGTAGAGTCTTTCCAGCTGACTGCGTGTTTCACGTCTTTGATCCAGCTGTATTTATTATTGCCGTGCTTTAGCAGTTTGTTTCACTTTTTTTTTTTTTTGCAGGTCGTTCATTTATTCGTGTCGCTGGCCGTTTGGTCTTGAAGCACAACCTCAGACACAACCACTTCTGTGTTTCTTTTTCTTTTTAAAGCGTCGCTTTATGAGAAAAGTTCATGTGTTGGCTTCGTAAGACTTTGAAGTTGCCTTTGAAGCATGATTAAACACAGGGAAATAAGTTTATAAACGTTTTTTCACAACCTTTTTCGAAGTATTTTAATCTAAGTCAGTTTCTTGATTCTATGTGAAGCATTTGCCGAAAATTTAAATTTTTAAGGATTTTAAAGCTTAAGGATTTAAGAATTTTACCATGGATCTTCAATTATTTTGACAAATAAGTGATGCAGGCATAAAAATATCATAAAGTCAAGATAAGACTGACTAATATGTAGTGTTTTCTTTTTTTTGTTTTTTTTTAAAATCCGTTAATAGCGACTTTTTTGCATACGGTAGCAAATAGTAATTAGCTGGCATTGTGTTTTGAGCAAAATAATTACATTAATAGATTTAATATATACTGATATAATGCAGGTGGGACGGTGGCTTAGTGGTTAGCACTTGCACCTTCAGGTTCCGGGTTTGATTCTTGCCTCGGGTCTGTGTGCATGCAGTCTGCATGTTCTCTCGGTGCTTGGTGGGTTTCCTCTGGGTACTCTAAATTGCCCGTAGAGAGAGAGAGTGTGTGTGTGTGTGTGTGTGTCATGTCTTTCGTCCTATAGCAAATGACTAACGCGTTGACAAATGCAAGAACATAGTTGCACCTGTTTTAAAGAATTATTTACAGCATGATGAAGAACATAGTGGCACAGCTAGTCTTTTTTTCATCGTAGGTTATGAGTCGCCATGTACAGTTCCTAGCGTTTAGATGGTTAGATAATCTAGTTAGATAATGTAGCCTTATTTATGTTCTTTGAGGCAGAAGGTTAAGGATGACGATCATCCACGTATCACTCACTCACTCACTCCTTCATAGTCTATACCGCTTTATCCTGTGTAGAGGGTTGCGGGAGGGTCCTAGAGCCTATCCCAGGAGACTTAGGGCACAAGACGGGGTACACCCTGGACAGGGTGCCAATCCATCGCAGGGCACACACACACACATACACACACGAAAAGCAATTTGGGAACGCCAATGAACCTAATCTGCATGTCTTTGGACTATGGGAGGAAACCGAAGTACCTGCAGAAAAACCCACCAAACACAAGGAGAACCTGGAGGTGCAAGTTGATAGTACTAACCACTAAGCCACCATGTCGGCTCATGCAATTATTATATATTATATTGATATATTATTATTATATATTCTAAATTGTATGTTCATGTTGACTTGTAGAATTTTTTTTTCCAAATTAATCCAAAAAAAAAAAAGTAAAAATGACATCCGTTTTGTTTTATTGCTGTGGCACGATGGCAGAAGTCAAGGACGTGAACTCATGATGAAATGTTCCCCTGGGCTTTGTGGTATTCTGCAGTTGTTGCTGTTGTTGGCAAAGTTTTCCATTGCTGCTTTTTTGAAAAACAGGGTACTCCGCCTACGAACGTAATGCGAATGCAGAATTAGCCAGCCTGTGGTGTTCTGCCCATTCAGGCTCAAGAGTGTTAGTTAGGTCAGGTTCTGATGTTGGGTAAAGTGCAGTCAGTGTTTAGAGGCCACTTTAGTTCTTACTGTACCTTGGTAAAACATGTCTTCTTGGACTTTTGTCCACAGGGCCATGTCATGCTGGAACATGCTTTCCAGTTAATGGAAATCTTTATATCTATAGCATGCGAATACATAAAGGTGTGAAGGCCAGGTGTCCACATACTTTTGCCACTAGCATAGATGTACGTGATATGTCCATATCTTAATTACTGTAGGTTTAGCTACAGTATGGTGTCCACACGTCTGACAGTTTATTTTCATCATCAGTGATTAGATTCTTTTTAAAATCTCTCCCACTTTTGTCTTCAGAGTGATCCTGGTGGGTTGTCCGTGCTGGAACAGCTGGGCCTGGACCACGGCTCGGACTTTTCAGATTCAAGCGTGCAACAGCGGCTGGACGAGGAGCGCGAGAAGATCCGGCGCGAGATCCGCAAGGAGCTGAAGATCAAGGAAGGAGCGGATAACCTGCGACGCGCCACCACCGACAAGCGCAATGCTCAGCAGGTGGACAACCAGCTGCGCTCCTCTAACCGGCGTCTCCACTCGCTCCAAGCCCAGCTCCAGGAGCTGGATGCATATATTGTTGTTAAGGGAACGGATGAGGCTCGCGGTAAGTGGTTCCAGTTAAGGCAGAGAAAATTGTATTGTAATGACAGAAAGGAAACATTCGCTCGTGCATGTTAATGCTACATAGCTAGCAGTGCTCATTCATTACTACCATCTGTGAGGATTTTCTGTGGTGGAACCGGCTCAATCTAGTCGCTTTGAAGCTGAATGCGTATCTCAATAGTCACTTAAGAGTCTTGATTATGCTCACAGCTGGATACCCATCCATTGTGCCTGACCATTTACCCCGTACAAATGCACACAGAGAGACAACTGAGCAGACGTTTCGATATTTATTCCCTCTTAAGGCCTTACATGGCAGCAGGTTCTGATAGTTAAGATAGTTAAGTAACTCTAACCTCTGCCCCCCAGATGATGTGCCTCGGTCTCCCGGCATGGAGAGCCGGGTATCTGCCCATCAGGAGCGCATTGCTGCACTGGAGAGGCAGCTTAACATCGAGCTCAAAGTCAAGCAGGGTGCTGAGAACATGATCCCTATCTACGCTAACGGATCTACCAAGGTAACATGCGCTTACATGCACACAGTCAGCCTCTGTCTGTCTGAGCCCCAAATAAAAATCGTCTTCTTCTAAAGTAGAAGGTGGATACAGTAGAGCATCCAACAAAACTGTCAATTATATGTACTGTATAGACAAATACATTTGATTTTAGTCATGATCCGTGTTGGGGAAGTTACTCCAAAAAGGTAATCTACTACAAATAACTAATTACTACTTTAAAACTGTAATTTGATTACATTACTGATTATAACATGTAAAAAGTAATCAGATTACGTTACTTTCAAGTTACTTCGAAAACATCCATCACTGTGTGCGCCTCAACCTGTCGTCGCTCCTCGCTCACTCCGTAGGCTCCCTGCGTAGGCAAAAAGAGTGAACCTGTAATGTTAAACTACAAAGCTCTCCGACGATTGATTAAAGCGAATGCCCGTTAACTGATGCCGTGATTTTTTAAATGCATCTTGATTAATTTTTAAACACTACATTTGTAACGCTAGTAACGTAATGTTATTGACATTGGTAACTGTAATCAAATTACATGCATTTAAAATGTAATGCGTTACATCACTGCGTTATCAGGAAAAGTAATTACTGTACAGTAACCAGTACACAGTAACATCTCTTGTACTGTACCTTAACTTCAGTCTCATCTTGGACTCAATTGTTTTATGACACTCAGACATTTACAGATTTTATAGTTTATATTTTATTCTTTCCTATTAGCATTTTGCCTCCTTAGTTCCTTTTTTTTCCATTTCAAGGTCACAAATAGTCGTGTAAGCGTTGAATGCATATCATACTGCGTGTGGTTGACTTTGAAATAATGTAAATATATAATGGATAATCCGTTCCAACCCCATATAATATTACCAAAATAACAAATTTCCAACATACTTTTTGCATATAAAAACAATCAAAAAGACATGTAAATGAAGGAACATATAGAATACATATACTGTACATTAAACCTCACTTAACATTATTTAACATATATACAGTACATATATAACATATATAACATAATTTATGACTCCTCGGCTTTAAAAACGAAACTGAAAGTGGCTCCGTTTTCTTCCCGCTGTCCTCCTTGGTAACATTCCTTGGATCCATGGTGTTACGCCTTGACAAAATCTTGCAAAAAATGCACTGACGTAAACAAGCTTTGAAAAGCTTCCAAATGTACGTGCAACTCACATCATGATTTCACGCACTGGATTTCTGCCACGCAATTGTCCGATTATCTTTTTGCATGAATGAGTATGTGTATAGGTGTTCCTAGTACAATACTGAAAAGTATAGCACTTCATTAAGGCGATGAGAGTTGCCTCTCCATCTCTGGGCACTTGTGGTGTAAGACCAGCTGTGGGAATTCTGTCTGATTATCAGCTCGATTATATCAATAAAGCTCATGACAATAGCTTTATTGATGACCTTTGATCTTTGATGACATTTAATATTTCTAAATAAGAAATCATAACATGGACTGTGTGTGTTCGCCGCAGGATAAGAAGATGCTGCAGACCGCTCAGCAGATGCTCCAGGACAGTAAAACCAAGATCGACATCATTCGCATGCAGATCCGCAAAGCAATGCAGGCCTACGAGCACAACGAGGACATACAAGGTGTGTGTGTGTGTGTGTGTGTGTGTGTGTGTTCTCTGTGGGAACCTACTGTACGTGAGATACTCACATGTACCTCTCTGCATGACATTGTGTGATTGCAGTTGAGCATGTTAACCAAATGTAAACAGATCAATAAGCAGCGTGTGTACTTATGGTGGAGGATGGGTTTGTTGATATTGGAGGAAAACAGTAGGCGGTACAGGTTAATATTTATGCTGGTGACAACCTAAAACCAGTTAACCAGTTAACTTAATGAGATTATAATTTCAAATGGCATCGGACCGGACCTCAGCACTACCATTACAGTATATATTAAACACTCTCTTGTCATTTATGTTTAATCGAATGGATTTTTTTTTTTTTCATATTTTGCTTCCAAAGAGTCAGACTTTCTTGTATTTTTAATGCAGTTTTCAGGAATAGTTCTCCAGGCCTCCTAAAGGAGTTTTTGACTTTCATTTTCAGTCCAGTCCTCGTACCTGAAGAGTTTCAGAGAATTTTTTTTTTTGGTAAGCCACCCAGTGACCTACAGTATTAATCATTCGCATAACAAAACCTTAAATCTAAAAAAAGCAGATGATGTCAGATGATCAGGCCGGTGATTAGTATACAGTACTGCTGATGCTGAATGCTGTGCGGTTAGAACAGATGAGAGGGGAAATGAGGTCGCTGCTGAGGTTGTTATATTAAAAAAAAGAAATAATTTAATTGTATCTTTAGCAACTTCGCAGTAACTATTTCTTCCAAATTCTTTAATTTAATCTACATCGTTCCATTTCATTTAAATATTTCATAATTAAACATTGTTCAACTGTTTAGTTCTTGATTCTGATTGGTTAGAAACAGCAACCGCTTTCCGTTGCCTCTAGTTTACATTAATGCATTAATTTCTATATAGCGAAGAGTCTCCAGTGTCAGCATTATTAAATATTGCGCAACATCCCATTCTCAAATTATTTCTCTGAAGCAATAAGTGTTTTATAACCTAATTAATCAAAATCTTGCAATAATACATTTTCTAACATCAAAAGGGACATAAGAGTCCAGACTGTTAAATCCGAATATTAAAGACTATGACGCATAGTTTGCATTTAAATATAGAAGTATGAACATGTCTTACATTAAAAATATATACGCAGCAGTTGGATGCCCAGCTGGCAGACAAACGAAAGTATTAAAAGGCTGTTTGTGTGTGTAATGCTATTAACTGCACTTTACTGTATTACATCACTCACCTGCCAGAGCACAGAGGAAACACTGCACTTGTACCTGGAGTCTACACAAACGCTGTGTTATTAACTCAGCATGCACACACACACACACACACACACATATCCATGTCTGGTTGCATAGTCGTGTACAAGGTATCCAGAGACTGATGCCTTATTAGGACATAAAAGCATCTCTTTTCATCCAGTGAGCACCCCGTCCACCCCCCTGTGTATTCCTCACACATTCAGTTTCCTCTTTTAGTCCTTCTCCCTCGCACACGCGCACACAAAGCCCTGGTTTTACCCCCTCTGTGAGAGAGATGTTCCAAACACTTACTCACACAATTCACACTGTAGCACCTGCACCACATACTGTATCTGGGTTTAGACACCAGAACCTTACAACACACACTCTCTCTGATTTTAAAGACTTCAATGAGGGAAAATCTTAGAATAGCAGGCATCCTTTTCGTTTGTTCAAACACACTTTGCTCTGTCGACCAACAACACACACATACATATTTTTTTTTATTGTTTTCGTGTATTTGATTGTGGTTGCCACAGCAAAGAATTTTGTCCTTGAAGTGAATTTCTATCAGCTACTTCACCTTGGAGTCACTCCAGCTCCCAGACATTTCTCATCTTGTTATTTTCCCTTGACCTCGTTGGCTTTTCCTCCCGTTGTTGCCGCACTGTGCTAACGTTTTGATTCAGCCTCCTGGAACGGTTTACCATCCTGTCCTCCTTCTCCGTTCACACATGAACGTTTTTGCTGTTTTTCCTTCAGGAATTGTTACTAAGTATCGTCTCAGGAATCTCTCCTGTGGAAAAGTGTGTATGAGAAATGGTTTGATCTAAAGGCACGACATGAGAAATATCCTTGGTGTTGGAAAGTGACCGAAAAACTTTGAATGTTTTACAGGAAAGCCCGACCCGTGTGGGATAGAGCTGAGGATCGAGGAGCTGAGGCATCACTATCGGGTGGAGCACGCTGTTGCAGAGGGAGCCAAAAATGTTCTGAGGCTGCTGGGAGCCAACAAAGTGCAAGATAAAAAAGCCATGTCAGAGGTACAGTACACACGTATAGTGGTGGTGTAGTGGATAGCACTGTCGCCGTGCACCTCCAGGGTCCGGGTTCGATTCCCGTCTCTATGTGCATGGAGTTTGCATATTCTCCTCATGCTTGGTGGGTTTCCTCCGGGTTCTCCGGTTTCCTCCCACAGTCCAAAGACCTGCAGGTTAGGCTAATTGGCATTCCCAAATTGCCCGTGTGAATGAGAGTGTGTGTGTGCCTTGTGATGGATTGGCACCCTGTCCAGGTTGTACCCCGCCTCGTGCCCTAAGTCTCCTGGGATAGGCTCCAGCCCCCCCGCGACCCTGAAGACAGAATAAAGCGGTATAGACGATGAGTGAGTGAGTGGCCTCTGGTTGGCTCCACCAACCAGACTACTGGGCTACCGGAAGGTCCTAGGTTCAAACCCCAGCACCACCAAGTTGAGCAAGGCCCTCAACAGTCACCTGCTCAGCTGTATAATGAGATAGCAACGTCTCAAGTCGCTCCGGATAAGGGTGTCTGTTAAATGCTGTAAATGTAAATGAGGACGGTTTCACTTAGAAACCATGACGATGCCTTGAAGGTGAACGTTGTGTTGCATTTCCTGTGAAACAGTCGTACTTGTATTGATCATATAGCGCACATTCATACATTGGGTGTTTATTTATGGTCAAGCTCTTCTGTTTCACCAAAATGGTGATGGCTTCCTTTTCGAGTCTTGTTCCACTCAAGGTTTCATGTCATCTCAGTCACTGTTACCTCCAGCTTGCTCAAACTGATACAGCCGTATGAGAGTCAAGCTATACATTGTTTGATTTATATCCAGAATTCTTATTCCTATGAAGATGCTTACATAGATGAATACATTAAAATTTTAATTAATTACCTCAA
The DNA here is from genome assembly GCA_030014215.1 of Clariallabes teugelsi. Lineage (NCBI taxonomy): Eukaryota > Metazoa > Chordata > Actinopteri > Siluriformes > Clariidae > Clariallabes > Clariallabes teugelsi. The sequence goes on from JAQMYG010000010.1 coordinate 10,288,001, forward strand.
TGTGTTTTTTTACTTGGATTCGTTTGCAATCAGCAAATATATTTATGGATCTCCTTTTTTTTTTTTTTTTTTTTTTTTTAAGGGTCTGCATATTTTTTCCCTTTCTCATTCTATAAGATGCTGACATCACCCTTTCCTTATTCGTCTCTTATTTCATTCTAATTTTAATTCACAATACGTAGTACTTTATAAATAAATAAATAAAGCTTTAATGCAAATTATTTAAATAGTAATAATGCATTAAATAATAAAAATAATAAATAATTAAGTTATAAAATCCTCTCAAGCTGATATTTCTCGATCTATCTGTCTCTCTCTTTAGGCTCAGTGTCGTCTGAGCGAATCCTCACAGAGGCTGGATCTGCTGAAGGTCTCTTTAGACCAACGCTTGGCCGATCTGCCTGAAGATCATCCCAAAGCCTGTCTGATCAAGGAGGAGCTGGTCCTGGCCTCCTCACCTACCTTCAGTTCGCGTCACAGCACCCCCTACCTGCACAACCAGTACAGCACACTGTGCAAACCCTCTCCTCTCACCGGTATTGAAGATGTTTAACTATTATAATATTGTGTTGTATTATTGTCAAATTCTTACAGTTAATCCATGGTGTATGTGTGTGTTAGGCATGCTGCAGGTGAAGTTACTAGGCTGTGAGGATTTGTTGGATGTGGTTCCGGGACGTAGCCGTGGAAGCCCAGTGGTGTTGCCGTGCCACAGCCCCGTGGAGGCTCGCTCCTTCATGCGCAGCGGGAAAGGCCTGTACAGCCGCAGTGGCAGCGTCAGTGGCAAGAACACGCTGAAAACAGATGAGCTCTCCTGTGAGTTTGTGTTTGCGCGTGTGTGTGTGTTACAGTATCATATCATGTTTCTTTTTATTTACTGGGGGAAAGATTTAAGGCTTAGTATTTAGAACTATATAATTCAAATATATTACATAAATAAATACAGAATTCAATATTTACAATATTTCCTTCCAGGATCAGGCGTTAAAATTATACATGGGGTGTTCAAGTCAAACTGGGAAAATCTTTCAAGAATGAAGTGTAAAATCTATTGAGAGATCTATCACAGGAGACTTCAATCACAAAGTGGTGATGAGACGCTTGAAACATTTGAAAGGTGCAGATGTTTTAAAGAAGGCCAAGGCGGCTCGGAGCCCAATACAGGCTTTCTCTCAAACACTCAGGAAAAATGGCCTGGTTTGATCACCAAAGGCATTTGTTTTTTGTAGGACAATACACAACTTCATACTGCCCAACACATGACTTTTACACTTTACAGGAACTCGGCTGGGAAGTACTGCCACGACCCCAATACAGTACAAGTCATTTCCACATGTTTGGGCCATTAAAGGAGTTCCTGGAAGGCCAGTGTTTCAGACGTGATTCAGGAAGTCCGATCGTGGCTCCGGCATACTGAAAAAACTTTCTACCTTGATTGTATCCAAGCACTAGTGAGGCGAAGTGGATTAGTGTAGCAGGGGTTTATATAGAGAAAAATAAGGGAGTTTTTACACACTGTACAATCAAAAGTGATGGTTTGACTTTAATGCTCCTCGAAAGGTTTCAACAGATATAAATATTTAATAACTTTTTTTGTTGTTGTTTCACACCAGCTTGTTACTATCGGTTACCAAGTCAACTGACCTCGGACCAAATGTTTCTACATACCTGTATATCCTCGCATATTGGAATATAATTTAGGATTGTCAAAAATTCTCATTTGTACTCCAAGTGTAGACGGTCAGCCAAGAGCTGTTTGTGGCCTGACATTTGCATCCTTGGCTACGATGGTCTGTGACATTACAGCCACACACTGTAAAAATGTCTTAGACAAGATCTTGCTTGTTTGGTTAGGACACGGTGTGAAGTGATACAGTTTACAGACACGGATAAAACATTATCTCTATAGCTGAACTGCATTTACTGTATATATCTCCAGCACACTCCAGCCCTATCAGTCTGTACTGGATGATAAGAGACACCACGAAGACGCTTCAGCTTATCGAGAGTAGACGAAATAGCTGGAAGTGGTGTGAATTAGAATTTTTTTATTTTATGGAGTAGTTTATTAGAAAGTTTACAAGCACGTCTTAGCCGATCGACAGCATTTAAAGTGCATGGAAAAGATTTCACTAATATCTCCTTTGTGTCTGTGTGTGTGTCTGTGTGTGTGTGTGTGTGTGTGTGTGTGTGTGTGTGTGTGTGTGTGTGTGTACAGCGGAGGTGAGTGCAGTGCTGAAGCTGGATAACACTGTGGTGGGTCAGACCGCGTGGAAGACCGTCGGAGAACAGACCTGGGACCAGACGTTCCCTATAGAGCTGGAAAGGGTGAGTATTAAAAAAATAAATAATAAATTTCTTATTAAGACATCACAGCTTCTTGCAATAGAGATGAAATAAAACAGGATTATGGACGATTATTAAACATATGGGGACAAAAATAAACAACTTTCTACTGTATGGCGCAAATTCAGATGAAAATTCCAAATTCCAATGATTGCAGAATGTCAATGTGGTCAGGATGACTCTGCGATTTCTCAGTAACAAAGCGTAGTTTTTAGCCTGAACGGAGAAAAAAAGCGCGAGAGGCTGACGAGGGTTTGTAGCCGTCATACTAAAAAAATTATAACAGGAAATCGTTTTTTTCCCCCCCAATTTTCTCCCTAATTTAGTCGTGTCCAATTCCTCCCCGTCACTAGGGGGCTCCCACATTAAGGCTACTA
>JAQMYG010000010.1:10302827-10331314 GCA_030014215.1 Clariallabes teugelsi
CCTAAGGAGAAAAAAAACGTTTTTTGTGTTTTGTTTTTTTCAAGATCACAATGTAAACAGTTGTTTTTTGTAAATCGTGTTTTACTTATTTTCAAACTTATTCGTTTTATTGGTCAGAAATTGAACAATCGCCAATTGAAACTTTTCATGTGATTTCAGATACAGTGACTTAGTGTTTAGCACAGACGCCTTGCACCTCCAGGGTCTGGGTTCGATCCCCAACTTGGAGTCTGTGTGCATGGAGTTTAAAACCTCTACCCATGCGTGGTGGGACATGAAGACATGAAGATTAGGTTAATTGGCGTTCTCAAATTGTTCGTAGTATGTGAATGCGTGTATGAATGTCGATTCATACGGTGGTCCTACCACGGTCGTAAAAATGGGAATAAATACAATGGTCACCATAGGACTCCACGGTCGCTACAGAAGGCTGGACTACAGAAGTTCCTAGATGGTTGGTGGATTGGTGGCTTAGTGGTTCCCGTCTGTGTGCATGAAGTTTGAATGTTCTCCCTGTGCTTGGTGGGTTTCCTCTGGGTACTCCGGTTTCCTCCCACATTCCAAAGACTGTGGGAGGAAACCGGAGTACCCTGTAGGGACCATGGAGTCCTATGGTGACCATGCAGGTTATTGGTTTATGATATGAGTGAGTGAATGAGGTTCCTAGAGGGATAGATGAATGGATGTACTAGAATGGTGCTACTCTGCTCTGGTGCATTACCCGTTTCAATCGCTGAGTGGTGTGTGTGTGTGTGAGTGTCAGAGAGAGAGAGAGAGAGAGAGAGTGTGTGTGTGTGTGTGTGTGTGTGGAGTTTCTGCGGGGAGACGCTCCGATGGTGCTGAATTTTTCCAAGATGTCGTCGCTGGAACAGAGACTCTCCCGAATCGAGGAGAAACTAAAGCAGGAGAATAATGAACCTCGCAGACGGATCGACCTCAACATCGACATGAGCCCGCAGCGCACGCGCCCGAGGCCCAGTAAGTGCGCGCGGATCATTCTTCTTAACAGTTTATCGCAGAGACGGGAGCGAGCCTGGGCGCGAGCTAACATGCTAACAGGCTAGCTACATAAACAAAACACCGACCGCTCAGGGTCTGAGCTCGTATCTGCGCGTCTATCTAAAGGCTTCGCGGCGATTAAATAAATGTTTATTCAGTGTGTGTGTACAAAAACATAAAGTGTGCGTATTTTTTAAAAAAAACATTTATACTGAAAACATAAAAAAAAAAAATGATGTCTGCTTGTGTGTAAAGCTAAACTAGCAGGCCCTTGTTTTCCCTAATCAGTCAACATGACATAGCTTAGCTGATTATACATTCTACTCAGATTTTTCAATTATTATTATTATTTATTGTTTTTTTAAAATACATATTTGTGTTTAGTTATGTTTACTCGTATTTACAAATAGAATACACTTCCTGTGTGTTACCAGCGTCAGCTCTGTTAATTTGACCGCTTTCAAGGTAGCTGGTTAGCATAACTCATAATTAGCCGTTTAACCTCGGCTAACATGCTAACGGTAAAGGTAGGATCGATTTTCCTAAGATCCGGATTACACTCATTTCTTTCCAGAAATGGTTAAAACTAAACACAAACACAAACACACACACAGGTGCCTGTTATGGAGGTGTCATGTTCACACTGGTCGCTATTTCGCAATCAAACCTGTTTCAGCTCCAAACAGATTGAGTTACAGATTTCACACCTCGTGTGTGTTTGTGTGTGTGTTTGGATAGACCCTTCTTCATGTACACTCTTCCTGAATTTGTGTTAAAATCACAGAAATCAGTGCATCAGGTTTAAGAAAACCGTGTTTACACTTGGTAGTTTAATGCGTATCAGGATTTTAGGCTGGATATGGATTCTGGACATAACATTGTCTAGTTGTATCTAAAAGTGTATAATCACACACAATGCTTAAAGAATTTTACACCTAATGTTTTCATTCATGTTTTTTTTTTCTTTCTTTGATTTGGATTTTTGTCAGCATCTAAACTGCCAGTGTTTACATTGGTAGTGGGATTGAAAACCGATATCTAACACATTGTTCATTTTCATCATCATCAACCATGTTTGATCAACTGGTTTGTGCAGCAAGCGATTGTACCAATTTCAGCATCACTTTTTTGTTGTTGAATAGTAAACGTATCAGTAGGGGTTTGTTTTGTATGTCAGTGCATTCACGTTTACATTTACTGCAATTAGCAGGTGCCCTTATCCAGAGAGACTTACATTTCATCTCATTATACATTTAAGGAGCTGAAGAGGAGTTGTGGCTAAGGCTCTAGACTGTTGATGTGAGGATCTGAGGATCCGGGTTTGCGCCACACTTCATACTACCCAGCCACTGCATGCAGTGCCAGTTCTGCCAATTCCCACGCATCTAACTGTTCTCAACAAATCAGGGTTGGTTTAGCAAACATGATGCCTCTGAGAGCTATAAAAACCAACCTTTGCATTCTTTTAAATGCCTGCTCATGCTGCATTTTAAAGTAGGGTAACCTGTATGAGGAAAAGCACTATCCACCCTCTTCCACGAACTCATTTGGTCTGTTTTGCATGGAACCTGATATCCCACTCAAAGTCAGAATAACAGCCCAATCACAAAACAAAGGCTCGGAAAAATGCATCAGTTGGAAGAGTCTGCCCCAATCATTATGCATTTTCAGTGGGAATGAGAGAGGTAAAGGTGTAAACCTTTGATAATCAATTTCTTAGGTAAATGTAAACACTTGATCTGATTGTTTCTTTTCTTTTTTTTCTTTTGTTGGAAAAAAAATATATTCTTTCTGCATATTTGCCCCATGTGGGGTAACATTAATTGACATGACTTCTTTCCAGGAGGGAAGTTTTACTTCCATTACTGATTGGTAAACCTCGAGAGAACAACTCTCTCCCATCTGTGTTTACTTTCATCTATTGGGTCTCCGCCTGAGGAAGGAGCACTGATTGGCTCACAATTCCATACGTAGTAAAGCATCTTTTCAGTCTGAAAAAAATGTTGTCCGTGTAAACGTAGACACTGTTTGGCTTAGTGCTGTACCTCCTGCCCTAATTGCACTCACTTGTGTATAGTAGATTTTGTCACCCATTGTGGTCGAGAATTGCTGACTTTCATAAGAAGAGGTAATCTAACAGACAATCAAAGTGATGCGCAATTGGGGGATTGTGAAAATGGTGCCGTGACCCGTATGCGTCGTGTTTTGCTACGATTTTGAGGAAATGATTTTGGTGATGCCAAACATGGGATTCTGCACAAATACCCTGAAAAGATGTACATCATTGTGCACCATAGGACTGGTTCAAGAAAGCGTGGTACAGTGAGACTTTGTGTGTGTATATGTATATATAAAGATTCCTAATAGTTGTGTCCAGCTCCATATATACTTACTTAATCATAAACCTCTCACAGGTTTACGTGGTCATGCCGGTCTGAACAGGCTTCATGTCCATCTACTGTACACGCTGCACACCTTCATTCAGTGCACAAAATGCATGAATGGGACTGGAATTGCTGGTTACCGTTTAAAGTCAGTATCACACTGGTGTATTCCCAGGGTGTAACACACACATTGATTGGGATTTAGGCAGAGTAACTAAGGCTAAGACTAGGATATTACCACACCATTTGCTGCCTGATTTTAGACAAGATCTTTGTTGACTAAATAATGTTGGGATCTTTAAGGTAAAGATATGACCATAAAGTGTTGTTACTGGTATGTGGAGCGAGTTACTGAAGAATAGACACTGACTTACAGAGCTTTACCTACACTGTGTCTCCACACTTTGGACATCATATCAGGCCAGGCCACATAGTTGGGGTTTACGTGAGACAGAGTAGAGATCGTTATGGATGTGTATTAGTAACATTGTGTTAGTTGTAGGGCATTGTCACATTGTCCACCAATTAAGGACTATTTGGTTACTCATGATACAATGGTGATTTCTTTTCAGTATTGAAAGGAGTAAAGATAAACTAGTAAATGGTGCATGGGCCTATGATCGCTCTGTGCAAGTCATAATATAAAGTCAAACTGGGACTTGTGATGACATTCATGGTGAATGAAGGCATAAACCAACTGAGGTTTAAAGAGTCATTCAAGCACGATACAGTGATGAGACTGCTTAGTAAAAAATCTGAATGGTGCAAATGTTTTAAAGAAGGCTATACGATCCCGGCTGAGGTGGATCTGAGCCTGATGCAGTTGTTCCTGTAAACATTCTGCAAGTGGAGCACCTTTTCTTTGAAAATCGATGGTTAACCTGTCAAAAACTTACAGGACCTGAGCTGGGAGTTATTTCCACATCCCCCGTACATCCCCCGTGACCTCAGTCCAAGCTATTTCCACATAATTGGGCCACTAAAGGAGTTCCTGGGAGGCCGGGGGTTTCGGACATGAAGCACGCAGCACGGTCTTGGCTCCAGTGTACTGAGAAAACTGTGTTGATATCCGAAGCACTAGTGAAACGCTGGGATAAGTGTATTAGTGTCGCAGGGGATTATATAGAAAAATAAAAGGAGTTTGTTTGAATAGTTTTATCAAAAGTCTCGGTTTGACTTGAGCGCCACTCCTGTTATAATGTATAAGTGTGTTCTTACACTGGTGTATAAATATTTTTTGTTCTGAATGAAGGATTAGATGCAATGTCCGGTCGGATATTGGTGTGTGATGTCTTTGTGTATAGAGGTTCAACATTAGACGAGATCTCTGCAGGATGCGTGTGTGTGAGTGTGAAAGATGAAGAATAGCTGATTCTTCTTCTTCTTTTTTTCTCCTCAGTAATGAGCGTGTGTGTGTTTTTCTGTCCTGTATCTAGTCATCGTGATCCAGCTCAGTCCTGCTCCAGCCCCTTCCCAGCGCGCAGGTACCATTCACCAAATCACCCTCTGCCACTGCATCTCTCTCTCTCTCTCCCCACTTCCTTCCTCTCCACCTTCCCCATATATACACATCGCACCACATTCTCCCTCAGTCATTCTCTCGCTGTTTTGTTCTTTCTGTCTGATTAGCTATGCTTACACATGGCCTAATATTTATTAGTTCATAAAGACACAATTGTATTTAAAAAAAAAAAAAAAAAAAAAAAACTCCACCACTTCACCATTCTGAATGGAATTCCTTTCCGGCTAGACAAGGTGGATTCATCATTTGAAACAGGACACACATTCCTCCTCCTACTATCTGTTTCTTTCAGACATGTCGACATGTTCAATTTGAATGAGACGTTTAGACGCTAAATTATTTCCGCATAGCCATATCCTTTTTCTTCCATTCACTTTCCCAAAGCAGTGATTGCGTTTCATTTCATCGCTCAGTGCACTTCATGCAGCGAAACAGGGATAAACTGGAAGCATTCGAAACTCGGAAAGACTTCGCTTTCTGCCTGCATCGCCTCCGTTTGATTTGCTCCTTTCCTGCATTCTCTGTTCTCATTTATTTTTTTTCCTTCATCCATCCATCCATCCATCCATCCTTCCCTTTCTCCATTCCATTCTTCCTCTGCTGGAGCGAGTTTCAGTGGCAGGGCTGTGTGTGTGTGGTTTAGTGTGTGTGTGTGTGTGAGAGATGGTGTGTTTGACTTGGAGAATGGATTAACCCCGTTTTGATGGATGGACACAGACACAGTGCATGACGTCGCTGTAACTGCACGGCTCGGTCGCAACAAACACGCGCGTTACGCACAGCTAATCCAGCACTTGACAGAGCATCTGAAGCGGCCGGTTGTCGCTGGGTTCGAACTAGCCTGGTCTTTTCTCCTCCTCCTCTCTTAATCTGTCTGACTTTCCGAATGGCTGACCGTTTACAAAGCTGAGTGCTGCAAGAGCGCGCGTATGTGTGTGTGAGTGTGTTTGCGCGTACCGCAGGTGTCTTGATGTTTGCGTGTGGCTCAGGTGCCTGACTGCACTGACTAACCCACACTAACCAGTTTCCCTCCACAGGCATGATTTCCACCGGAGGAAATCAGAAGCGCGGCAGTCAGAAAGCCTTCACGCTGCACGGCCGAATGCAGGAGAGACGAACACATCGGCTTTTTCACGTCTATAATCTCAAGCGTTGTTTAACATATTACTGTAACGTGTACAAGGTATACAGTTTACCTGGCGCTAAGAGTAAAGCTGTGGAGATAACATTTCTTTAAGTCTAAAGCAAGTATCCTCAGATGAAGGTCAGTCATCACCCTGACGAGATCGCACTGTCCACACCGCCTCTGATAGCGTTTCTTCTCCTCTTCTCCGTCTCCCCCATCTTCAGCTTTGCAGCTGCCGCTGGCCAACGACGGCGGGAGCCGCTCCTCTTCCTCGGAAAGCTCACCGCAGCACCACTCGTACCCCAGCCGACCACGACACATGCTCACGTTGCCTACTCCACCCTATGGCCTGCAGAAGAGCTTGGAGAAGTACGTATCCTGAGCGCGCGGTTGGTTGTGCTAACGTACAGTTTTTTCCATTCGACTTTGTAATCCTTTCCAGGCGGATACATTTCAATTATGTTGTTTCTCATCAGTTTTATGATTTCATTAGACAGGTTATATTTAAGTGATTTCCTGATTCGACGGGTCTGGTAGTAATCAGTCATGGGTGTGGCATGTGAAATTTACCTCAGCTTTCCAAAAAATGTTCAGTCACGATTTAGCAAGGTGGGGTATAAAGGCAATCATTTTTATTTCCATAGGGCTAAGTAGGGTTTTTTTGGACAGCTTTTTCCCCCCTTAATAAATGAAATCATTTTAAAACAGCATTTTGAATTTTTTACAAATATGAAGAAGGGAAAAATGCTGTATGTCAATACTACACATACACACACACACTATGAAGTGATCTAAACACTGTTTCTGTATCCGCAGTGCTGAAATAGACCAGAAGCTACAGGAGATTATGAAACAGACGGGTTACCTGAAGATTGACGGACAGGTGAGACATGGTGCATCCATGACACGATGTTCAGAGTGAACTTGCTAGGGCAAGATATTCCCAAGAAGAGCCAACATATATGGTTTAAGGAAAGCATTTATTATCCCTGATTGTTTGCTCCAGTGATGTTCGAGACACTTGAGTCAAACTCGCCCAGGGGATAAGACACTCGTTGGAAAGACTGAACGAGGTTATTTTCCTTTTCAACTTTATCAAGGTGAATTCACAAGCCACAATCCTTTCAATAGAATCTGCTATTTCAGTGTCTACATGAATGAGCTACCACAGAGACACACCCCTTCAAAGCAGCAAGCGTCTTGTTCTTGTTATGAGGTCACAATAGGGGAAAAATAGAGTTACATTGATTAAACCTGTGGCCGATGCAGAAACGGAAAAAAGGCTGAAAAAAAAACTAGACTTGTCTTAAATATGTTTGTATATACCTCCTGCCCATCTAAAAATGACTTAAAAATAATTTCTGTTAGTGTAATAGTGTGCAGCTTGCCGTTTTGTTAATACAGTCTAATAAAATTACAATATTATGGATTTCTTTTCGTAATTGACTTGGAAATATGGAAAGCACTCATATATTATAGATTAATTAAACGTAAAGTAAAAAAAAAAAAAAAAGGTTTTATTTCTTTGTTTAAATTTTTATGATTATGGCTTACTTCTCACAGAAGTAAAAAAATCCGGTATTTCAAAATAATAAAACACTACTGTAGATGTGCCCATGACTTTGTTAGCGTGGAATTTAATTGGACACTCATAACCGCGTTAAAAAAAAAAAAATACAGCGCCATCTGTTGAATTTTGAATGAACTAAAATTTTTGTTACCGTAAAGTGTGCAGAATGAAGGTGTGAGATTGCATTTATTAAGTAGATTTCAATTATACATTCATAAGCACGTATTAAAAATTGTACAGTGCCATCTGTTGAATTTTGAGACAAACTAATGAATTTTTATTTATTTATTTATTTATTCATCATATAAGGACGTTTTCCATAAAAATTTGAAAGTAGCATATCTTTTCTTCCCGTGGGCCGATTGCGATGAAACAAAGCCTATATGTTACCTCAGGTTACTAACTAACTCGATTAAATGCTAAATGCAAAATTAGTTCGGTAGTTTTTATGTGATGCGTGCACAAACAAACAGACAGACAAAAATTCCCAAAACCATCTTAATGTTTTGTTTACTCATCTTACATCCTCCCAAATAATGTTTTCGCAAATATTTTCAATGTTCAGACATGCCAACTTGCATGCCAACAGTTTAGATTTCCTAAAAGCAATCAAAATGGATTTACAAATACAGAAATATCCACCTTCTGAGAACTATCTTCATTTATGCGCTCGATACATGGTCATTGCATGGAGGTAATTAGTAAAATTCTTCGCATCTTCTGAGTGGGTAAAAGAGCCAGTTGTCCTGTAAATGCCGCAATAACCAGAATTATTAACTGATAGTGCTTTTAATATCTACAGTTTGGAAAAAATCAGTAGCAGCTTGCTGTTTTAATATTAAATATTTAGTATTTCATCAGGTTAAAGAGGCTGATTTTGCACATAATCCAGGCTGAATTATTTTTTTTTGGATCCTTTTAACTAATATTAATGCCACACAACTTTTGTATGTGTGTGTTTTTGTCTTTCTTCTCCTTCTTTAGCTTTTTTTTCCCTATCTTGTTGTAATCTTTTGTACGATTGGTCAAATGATTGTTTTATTCATTTGTCGAACTATTAAATTTGAATATCACAATCAATAGATTGCAGAAAAGGGAAAATATATCTCTACAGTTTATAATGTACCTAATGTACCTACAGGCTACAGTCAGTAATTGAGTGATACTTACTGTAGGTTACGTCTGATCTACTGACCAGGGGATGGAAAAATCGAAATCTGTTAAAATGTAATGGAACTTGACTTAAATTTTTTTTGTCCTGTGGTCGTGTGTGTTGCTTGCAGCGTTATCCTGCGGAGGTGACGGATCTGATCAACGAGGGCGAGATCGGAAGTGGTACCTGCGGACAGGTGTTCAAAGTGCGCTTTAAGAAGACCGGCCATGTCATCGCCGTCAAGGTGATCTCGCAACGACGAATTCTTCCCTTTGAAATCAATTAAGAAATTATATTAGAAAGATTATTTTCAAACAGTAGAAAATACTGTTGGTAAATACTGTTGTTACAGCAAAGTGTTTGTTGGTTTTTGTTTTGTCTCTAAGAAATGTGTGCGCAAAATGAACGCTCGCAGTTCTCTTTCTTAACGACTCTTTAATTGTCTGTATAAACGCCTGCTATTAAAGCCAGTAAGTAATTACTGTTTACTCTTTACAGCCCTGCGTGGCAGCAGAAGTGTTTGTGTGTGTTTGTGAACAAGCACAGCGGAGTGTGTGTGTGTGTGTGTGTGTGTGTGTGTGTGTGTGATTTAGTTGCCTGTTTTAACATGCCCTGTTTTGTTCGCTTGTGTCTTTGTTGTCTACAGCAAATGCGGCGGACGGGCAACAAGGACGAGAACAAGAGGATCCTCATGGACCTGGATGTGGTCTTAAAAAGCCATGACTGCCCGTATATCATCCAGTGCTACGGAGCTATAGTCACCAATGTGAGTCGTGCACACAGACCTCTACTTGGTGGCCACTTTATTAGGTACACCTGCTCCTTAATGGCTGGCAGGCGGTAGAATCCTGGCTGTTCCTAATAAAGTGGCCGGGTGATGTTTTTTGTATTCTGTTTGATGTTGATTTTTAAATTTTAACCCTTGCGCTGCCGTCCTGACAGACTGATGTGTTCATTGCCATGGAGCTGATGGGGACGTGTGCAGAGAAGCTAAAAAAGCGCATCCAAGGGCCCATACCAGAGTGCATTCTGGGGAAGATGACCGTGGCGGTGAGCTTTTTGTTTTGTTTTTTCCCCCCATGTTCCTCATCCTCATAAGCACTGAATCTGAAATCTAATCTGTTTTAAGCTGTTTGAGAAATGAAATTAAGCAGCTAAAATCACAGACGTGATTCACGAATCACGAGAATTAAAGAACTCGCTCAGAATCTCTTCTCTGTTCGTCACTGTGCAGATCGTGAAGGCTCTGCTGTATCTGAAGGAGAAGCATGGCGTCATCCACCGAGACGTGAAGCCCTCGAACATCCTGCTGGACGACAAAGGCCAGATCAAGCTCTGCGATTTTGGAATCAGCGGCCGCCTCGTCGACTCCAAAGCCAAAACCCGGAGCGCCGGCTGTGCTGCTTACATGGCGGTGAGTGAAGAGACACTTTCTCACGGTGTGAACTCGGATTCTGGCGACCGTCCTCGCTGTCATGCCCACACGTGTGAATGTTTCTCACTGACTGACTGACTGATGCTCTGTGCAGTGCAGAGCTCTGAGATACGGATGTAGTGTAATCTCCCGATGTTTGTGTGTGTGTGTGTGTGTGTGTGTGTGTGTGTGTATGTGTGTGTGTGTGTTGATTTGTTCAGCCTGAGAGAATAGACCCTCCAGACCCCAGTAAGCCAGACTATGACATCAGAGCTGACGTTTGGAGTCTTGGCATCTCTCTGGTATGTTGTTCTTTCTCTTCATCAAATTATTAACATCTTACACACAACAGGCCAAAGATGAGGAAGTCAGTGATTCGTAAGGTTTCAGAAATATTTCTTGATTAATTCACTAGGGGTGGCGTAGTGGCAGTGGTGTAGTGGTTAGCTGTATACGGGCGCACTCCTCTTGTCTGTTTTCCTTTTTTTAACCACAAGTAATGAATCTGGGCCCTGACATGTTTTAGTTATTTTAGTAGAAGTTTCTAAAATAGCACCAGTTTCTTGGTTTATCTCCGAGGGGCGTTCAAGTCAAACCAGGACTTGTGGTGAAATACTTGAAAATCCGCCGTTGCCAACTTGTGGTAGAGGAGACGCATCTGTCTGCCGAACTGTGGACACGATCATTCACAAACACGGCTTGCACATTACATCCGGGAAAAGTAATTAACCGCTTTTCCACCAGCGTGATTTTGGAGCTAGTTCGAAGCCATTGCTCAATTTTGAACCAGTTCTTTGTTTTCAGACGGCCAAAGCACTCAGTTCAAACACTTACGCCACGGGCTGGGGCGGGATTATCAGAGACGAGGGACAGTAGAGACGTCTACAGAGACGTAATGATGTGACTCTCTAGCCCATGCAAAAAAACAAAGCCAGTTCCTAGAAGGTTCGCTGTTGAACCAGCACTACCACCAGAGATGAATTAGCATCTGGTTTACTTTGGTGGATAAGGGGCTATTGTCACATCCCCTGTACAGGTTTGAACTTCCTCCAAGCCATATGCACATGTTTGGGCCATTAAAGGAGTTCCTGGGAGGCCAGCGGTTCAAACATGAAGCAGGAGGTCCGATCAAAACTCTCAGAGAACTTTCTACCGTTATGGTATCCAAGCGCTAGTGAAACACTAGGATAAATACCGAGAAATCGAGGTAGATTTAACTCTCATAACTGTGTTAAAAGTTCCAGTTTGACCTGAACGTCCCTCATATGCTTCTAATCCTGTTGATCATTACAATCGATGTCCATGTGTCTTGTAGGTGGAGCTGGCCACGGGACAATTCCCGTATAAGAACTGCAAAACAGACTTCGAGGTGCTGACCAAAGTGCTCCAGGAGGATCCTCCTCTTCTGCCTCTCAGCATGGGCTTCTCGCTCGACTTCCAGTCCTTTGTTAAAGACTGGTACACTTGCATACACGCACCTACACACTGTCGACCTGAACGATCAGGACACGCCAAACGTACTAAATGTCTCCTGTTTTTCTCTTTGTCCTTGTAGCCTCACAAAGGATCACAGAAAAAGGCCAAAATACCACAAGCTGCTTGTAAGTGTCTCGCTAATGAGAATTTACAAAACTGGTATATAATTATAGTGTCTGTACGTGTATACACTCCGGCTACACTCCCCTCACCGTTTCCCTTCACGCGACAGGAACACAGTTTCATCCGGCGCTACGAGGTGCTGGAGGTGGACGTAGCGGGCTGGTTTCAGACGGTGATGGAGCGCACGGAGTCTCCGCGCAGCAGCCAGTGCTACAGCCAACACCAGCTCCACTCGCTGTTCAGCAGGTAGCCGCGACACGCGGAGGCGGACGGACGAAGAGACGGAGGGACGGACGGACGAGGCGAGAGCGCGGAGGGATATGCGTGTGTGTGTGTGGGGGGGAAAGGCTGGTTTGAGACAGATGAAAGTAAAGATGACAGACAGACAGACAGACACGGGCAAGTGTGTTGTAAATTTGAAACCTATTTATGATTTTTTGTTTGTTTTTTTTTCTCTCGTTCATTTCTTTCTTTTTCATCCACCACTCTGGGACAGACGTTAGCCTTAGGAGTTACTAGTCGTGCACGTTCACACATTTAGTGTCATACACCTTCACTACCGTTATAAGCTATAGAGCACTGTACAGTGTAAAGCGACAGCTGTGAATATCATCACGTATTGACTTTTTTTTTTTTCGAATCAGTGTAAGCCATATGGCTGCGCGGTGTGTGTAGCCGCCCTGCATAGTGTGTGTGTGTACATACATGTTTTGTGTTCGTGCAAAAATGATACTGTGTCCTTTATACCGCGGTCATTAGCTCCACATCCTCCATTAGCCCCTTACTCAGGGACTGAACAGAGTAGTCGAACAACACTGAGCCAAGGTGTGCATGTGTGTGTGTGTGTGTGTGTGTGGTTGCGCGTGTAACAAGTGCGCATGCGTGTATATGTTTCGTGCATTCGTGAGTAGTCTTATTAGATCAGAAATGTAATATATGTGCGAGTCCTCCGTATTCTGGATGTCCATGGCTGTTTAATAACTCAAGGAGAATAGATAACGCGTTTATCCATCAAGTAGTAGATCTAACGCACGGATAGAAAATAAGGACTTGTTAGAAAATAGTGCTTCAAAGTGATCCCTTGCTGACGCGAAGTTATTTTGGTGTAAAGACAAAATAATAATAATAATAATAAAAATAAAAAAAATTAGTTTAGCATTTAATCTAGATTATACTTTTTTTTTTTTTTTATTATACACACCTCAGGAGAGTTATAGGTATGCAAGCGGGAGAAATACGGAAAGGCGAATTAGTTCAGCTGTTGAAGATGATGCTTTATTAGAAGCGTTCCTGGTTTTTACCGAATTTTGTAAGCAGTATCCAGATCCTTGCAATCTGAGGAGTTCAAGACGACGTTGGAAGCGTTCGGGGAAATCATTCAGTCATTGAGTTCACCGAGGTCAAGGTAGAACCGGTCCTCAGAAGAGTCACGAACCTCTCCGTAGTGCTTTTCCGCTAAAGGTTTCACTTCGGAACGGAGTGTAAAATCACGATACTTTCCCGCAAAGAAGATGGAGACAAGTCGGAACGAGAACTACGGATAAATTCCATCTGACAGCCAACGGAACATGTTTGGTTTTGTCACCGTCCATCTCCATATCGGCGTCGTTTCTTAGTTTCCATTACATTACCTCGTTCCATTCACAATCTGATTATTTTCACGGAACCAAAGCGTTTTTTTTTTGGGTTTTTTTTCGTTTCTATCCCCCTTCCTTCCTTATAATCTCATGTCAGCAGTCCACAGCTTGCAGATCAGCCACATTTCCCAGAACCAAAGCCGTAGCTGAGAAGCCAGTGCTCTTCTAAGCCAAATCCGTGCACGAGCGAAAAGAGAGAGAGCGCGAAGAAAGAAAGTGGGTTACGGAGAAACGGGACACGGTACGTCGACAGAAGGATCAGTACGAGTAGACATATGAAAGGAAAGGAAAGGAAGTTTCGAAAGTAGTCTAGGAATGGAGAGATGGGAAAGGAAAGTGAGAGTGGAGGACTGAAGGTTTTCTGAGTGTGTATCCTTGATGGTTTTAAGGTTAGTGTTTCCACAGAAAAGCTTTCCACAGTATCAAACCATTATACCCGTTTAAATTTTTTTTTTATTATTATTGTTTTATTGCTAGGAACGATTAGTGTCTTATTTTTATTATCATTCATTATTGTTGATTTTTTTTTTTATTATTATTATTATGGATATATTTATTTATTATTACTGCTGCTACTTGCTTTTGCTTTAGATGCTGCTGTTGATATTTATTTTTTTTCCCTTATTTTTTATTTTTTTTTGGTTCCCCAAA
This sequence comes from Clariallabes teugelsi, assembly GCA_030014215.1. Classification (NCBI taxonomy): domain Eukaryota; kingdom Metazoa; phylum Chordata; class Actinopteri; order Siluriformes; family Clariidae; genus Clariallabes; species Clariallabes teugelsi. Next base: position 10,316,883 of record JAQMYG010000010.1, read on the forward strand.
GGACAATAATAGTTTTTGTTACTTTTTTTTCTATTACTTAGTTTTTCTCCCAAAACCAAAAAAAAAAGTGAAACGTTGCAATGTCTATACGTTAACCAAATATACATGCTTTTCTTTTTTTAATATATCTATCTAGTTCTAGAAATTTCCAGTCATTTCACAATGATGCAAACACAGTGTTTCAGTTTTCTAGCTAATTATTGGTAGAACAAGTATTAAAGGTGCGAGTGGTCATATTTATATAAGAGCTCAATTTCAGCAGTTAGCTGTAACCATGTACTTTGGTGTGATTTGTGTTAGCTTGTGTCAGTCTGTTCCGTCCTGTGGTGGATGTAGCGTTTTTGAAATTTCCCTATTTTTTTTTTACATTTATTTATTATTATTATTTTTCTGTCGAAAAGGAGGCTTTACGGTTTCAAAAACTGCCCTATAACTGGCCCCCAGGCTTCACACTTTTCCACCATCTTTGCTCAGCATATCCTACACTAAACGCACTATAAACCATCATCACGCGTACAATCCCCGAACCTCGCCGGCTTGCCCCGCATCATCACGTCGTGTCAGTCAGTCACTTGCTCATTCTGTCTGTAGACCTTGTGACTGAAGGTGTCCTCCGTATCTAAAGACATCCTAAAGCAGATTAATGCTGAGTCATCGCGGAGATCCTGACACTTCGGTGCGGCTTGCGCAGCCACCGGGCTTGCTAAATTTCACATGCGGATAAGAGAGACGTGTGAAACAGCCTCAGACACGTTCACATTTCCACACACTTAACCAGCACGAGCAGTTACAGACTAGATACATTCACAGAGTGCGTTTACATGCATACTCATAATCCGATTATCACCCCAGTTTGGATTGTCCAGGTGCGCGTGTAGATTAACACGTTTTCTCTGCTCATGGAAATGGCGTGCTCTCTTTTAAATCGCATTATGTACATTTGAAGAAACTTGTTGATCACTTGTAGATTTCATGTCAGTAAGTGGATTATTTAGAGATTAGGGGGAAAATCGATTCAGTGATTGTTTTATAATCATCACGCTGACTACAAAATTGATATTTTTTTAAATCATGTTTTTAATTATATATGTTTGCATTTAAAGTGGTGCAACATCGCTCCATGCCTCTGTAATCCTACAGGTGGCGCTCTCTAAACTACAGTATATGCAGCCCAAATCCTGCGTCGTTAGTGAATGACATACCAGAGATAAGTGCTTGGCACAAATGTAACTAAATGTAATTTTACATTTCTTTTTATACTCTTGTATTTAAAGATAAGTTGTATTTTAAGTTTATGTTTTGAAGTTGCATTCAACTTTTTATTTGTTTTTAAAGCATAGTTAAAAGTTTTAAAATTGTCACGCAATTAAAAAAAACTTGTATTTCAAATGCAGATATTTATAAAAAGGTAATACTTGAAGAATTGCAATACTAATCGAATCAGCATATAGGTATCATGATAATATCGTATCAGACGGTCCAGGCTCCTTAATACGTATAATGTTTAATTTTTCTAGATTTGTGACTGAAATTTTCATAAGTCATTGCTTGCTTGATGATCTGCTTTTTTTAATTAATTAATTAAATTTTTTTAAAGCCGACCACCATATGTCCGATTAGTGTGAGGTACGTAAATTATAATCTTGCCGTCTTTAACTTATTGTAAGTTTTGATCTGATTGGCTTAATTTCCCCCATGAAAAAATTCTGTGGAAGCAAATTTGGTCATTTGAAATTCATGGTAATGTCGTAAATACTGCATTGTCGATTAGACATTAAAATCTCCCAAAAACAATTTTTAACACTAATATGACAAGAAAACAAAATTTACAATAGGTATGTTTTTAATTATTGTATATGCTATAAGGAAAAAATTCTGTAGCATTTTGGCGATGCTAATCAGCAGAGCTGTCTAGATTAATGCTTACACAATTTAATCAATCTTTTGCCGTTTTTGTTGATCAGGTTTCATTTCTGAATCGATTCACGCTTTTAAATGTTGAATGATTTAAAATGGGAAATTTCTTAAAAATACACCACAGCTTTTGTCGTCAACACAATCCGCTTCCATCTTCCGCAAGAGTAACAACGCTTCTCTTTCTTTGGATTTCATGGGCGCTTTGTGCAATACTGCCATCTACTGGCATGGAGTGTGGGGGCAGGTGATGTATTGCAATAATAAAAAATATAAATCTGCACTCCACCTCTGATTTACGGCTCGGTTATTTTCGATGAATTGCTCACGAGCTACCTGGTGTATAAAGTAGCGACTTCCAGATTCCATGTTTTGAAGCGATCAAACAGGAACCCAGGGAAAATGACTACTGTGGAATGGATCCAGTGTTCGGGTCCCAATTTAGACACGTTGCTATTAAAAATAATTTGTAGCAATTTTACTTTAAAAAAAAAAAAAAAAAAAACGAGAAAGTTTAACATTATCATGCTGTAAACATTGACGCATGATCTGATTATTTTGTCCATGTAAACGCACTCAGATAAACACCTAGATGAATTTCTTTGCACGTTTAGAAATGTAAAGCTGTTCCATGCTCTCTCTTGCCCTGTACCGTTCATACACACATACACACACATACATCCAAGGAAAGCTCACGTTCTGAGTGTTAATGTTCCAGTTTCCCAGCTGTACCTCTCTTCTTTTTGCTGACACTTTTATTCATGTAATGTCAGGATTGTCATTTTAATTATTTTTTTGTTTTATTTTATTATTATTTTTCTTTATTGTCAGTGCTGTGAGCATGTGTGTGTGCACGTTTTTCATTTCCGATGAGCAGTACATGACCTCAGCCTCAGTGGAACGAGAAGCAGAGGTCACACCAGTGCCACTGCTTCGATAGAATTAGTGTGTGTGTGTGTGTGTGTGTGTGTGTGTGTGTGTGGCATTTCCTCCTTCAGCGCTGTATTCCCCGTATCTATAAGTAAACCAAATATTCACTATGCAGTCAGTCAGTCAGCTTGTTCAAGCCCCAAACCTCCTGTATATACACACAGACACACACAGAGACAGACACACACACACACGCACTGTGGTGAAACCTCCTTTTGTTGCTTTTGTGATGGACTTCTTTGCCTTCAACTAGAGGAGAGAATTAAAGATAGAAAGAGAAGTGTTTCTTCTTTTCTGTTTGATTCATGTGTGTGAATGAGCTGACATATTTAAGGATTGTATCGGGGTGGGAAAGGGGGCGGGGCTTGGGTGGGTGTATGATCATTACGGGGCGGGGCTTAGACCAGGGATCAGTTTGTCCAATGCTGTAAAGTGTATCAATTGCATGTTATCTCAGATGTAACTGCCATTGATTTGACTTATTGACGGGATGGGAGGGAACAGGGGCATAAAACTATCTTTATTTATGATTTTTACATATATATATATAAAATTATATATTCTGTACCAATTTGTTTTTTTGCATTGTTTTTTTTTGTTGTTGTTAGAAAAAGACACACTTTTGCTTTGTTCTTTTACCTTGTTTGAATCGATTTGCAATATGATGTTTTTACTTTTATTGTCGCTTGATTTCAGGCTGTTTTTTTTTGTTGTTTTTTTATCATGGTCATTTATGTTTGTCGGTTAAAGATCACCGCCACCGTTCTTTTTTTTCACGTACCATTTTTCATGCACGTGCAGGACGGATTGGTTTAGTATTTTATGCATTTAGAAAACCAAAACATTTCTCACGGTCGCTACGTTGTAAGGTGAAGATCTTCAGGGTTTAGTCTCGCACCAAACTGAACAAAGACATCATGATGGTCTGACGGAAGGACAGCGTATGATGACGGACAGCTCAACTTCTTTCAGAAACATCATGTCAAAGGTGTGTCCTTTTCTTTTGAAGCCGAGCGACTCATTCGTCACCTGGTTTTTACCATGTAATTTCATATATTTTTTTAAAACTGTCTCTAGACAATTATCCCATGTGTGTACTTGTGTGTTCTCTGGTCATTATTAGGTTTCTTTATGCTGTATAGAGTTAAATGTCACCGTTCCAAGCTGCTGTTGCTTTCAGACTAATGGAATGTATCGTTTTAATATAAAAATTTCCATCTGAATTCCATCTCAGATTCAGTCTGCTGTCTACAGTAGGACGTGTCAGTGATCATCCCAAATTTATACCATTACATCGATAGAACTGTTAGGGTTTCTTTTCCTTTTCCCTTTTTTTGTGCCAACAGCTGTAATTAGGCTGCTTTATTCTTCTGCTTTAGAAACGTTCGAAAATCATCCGTCTGATGAGATTTATTTCGGTTTAACTTAACACACGTGCTGTAGTAAATGATAGAAGTCTAAAATTTCACACAGCCCTGTTTATGGAACAAAAAAACCCCATTACAGCATTATACATGTTTTTGTGTTTCTCTCCATTTCCCCCCTCCCTTTATATCCCTTTTATTCTCATTTTGTCACTATTTCAAATTAATTCAATGCCATTATATTGTGAATACCTCAGGATTTTTTTGAGAAGAAAAAAAAAACATTTAAGAACTTAAAACACAAATAAATCCAAAAACCTACAGATCTGTTGTTGTGTTCTTATTGATTTTTAGTTTTTTAACTTCTGTTTAATCCAAATTGGAGAATACAGGTAGTCCTCGACTTATGAACATTCTCACTCACTCATCTTCTATACCGCTTTATCCTGTATTCAGGGTCCCAGGAAGCTTAGGGCACGAGGCGGGGGTACATCCTGGACAGGGTGCCAATCCATCGCAGGGCACACACACTACGGACAATTTAGGAACGGCAATTTGCATAATCTGCATGTCTTTGGACAGTGGGCGGAAACCGGAGTACCCGCAGGAACTAACCACTACACTACACCGTGCCGCCCTTATGAGCATTCGAGTTACGAATTTCCTCAGATACTAACAGACCACAGTTGTACTTCCGGTTCAATCATGGATGTAGCTTGCGTGTATTGTACAAAAAATAGACACTACAATGCACCAAATACCAATATTTACAATTATATACAATACTTTCAGTGTGTAAGTGAATGTATAAAATGTGGTATATTGTGTGTGTGTGTGGGGGGATATTAGTATGTTTCAGTGAATCAGTCCTTACGATGATGAAAAATGGCTGCCCTGTAACAGAGTTTACAGTCCAATACAGTGGAAAACAGCTCAGAGACAAACGGCGTGCAGGATTCCCCTCGCAATTTAAAGGCGCTGAGACGACAGTTATTTCATGTGAGAGATTCATTTCCTTTGGTGTGGTTACGGTTTTTGGCCACATGATAGCAGTGTGAGGAAAGGAGACAGATTTAGTCACGTGGATTGTATATTCGTGTCAGAGGCGTACACCTCACTTTGTTGGACTTAAGAACAAATCAGACTTAAGAACATGCTCCTGGAACGGACCTCGTACAGATGTCGGTGACTACCTGTATTAAAATCTGTGCTTACAGAGAAGCTCTACTATCCTGCTCCTCAGTTACTTTTCTTTACATGAAATTTGAAATTTTTCTTTATATTTCAGATGGCTTTTTTTCATGACACTTTTTCTTTGCGCTCATCTGAAGTTAGTGGTCTCTCAGAATTAGCCCAGGATTATCGCTGCACTAAAGGAGGAAATCATCTCTGCATGTTAGCATTAGTTCTAGCAGCTTGACTTCAACCATTAAGAACTATTCAATGTTGTTGAATTCACAAGAATACACAATACAGAATTGCCTTGAAGTCAGTAACAGTCAGTTTTGGTCATTGCCTGTTATTTATACTTTTAAATATTCTGATATTAAAAATTAATCGCTCCTTGTTCCTTTTTTTGAACAAATTTTAAACACACTAATGATTCTAATTCTCAACACTTTAAATAGATAACGTTATCTTTCAGTTCCTTCAGCTCAGGTTGCTTTAGTGGTGAGAACAAGAATTTTGCCAGTTTAGCATTAATTATGATTTATTCTTCAGCATTTTTCATCCATGGAAGTACTTTATACAGTAATGAAAAAAGGTTAAAATAATAAATAATTTTCAGTGCAAAATTCTAAAGCAGTCTACATCAGGAAACTATAATTTATCACTGTTTTGTTTAGTTTGAACAAGTAACTTTTTAAAGTCAATAGTAAAACAAAGAAATAAAAAAATATTGGCAGCTTGCATATAAGAATAAACGGAACAGATAAAATGAAAATGCATTATTTTAGTCTGTAGTTGTTAAAATGAGCTTAAGGATTTCTAACTATTGAAAAGTCAGCAGGAAATAATGACATTTTTGCATAAACAACAAAGTGCAGCCATTAAAGAAAAATTCTTGGACACACAAAGCAGCTTGACTTCAACCATACTATTCATTCCTCATTACATACCCTGGGCATCTAACGTAAACACTCCCTATATTTCACTTCACACACTCAGTTTCTCATGTTTCATTGTTCTACTGTTTATAAAGTATATTATGTAATATTTAGAGGTCTATCTTGGTATTTGTAATTTCCATCCCACATGAAATTATATGAGACTCTTCTATCATCTCATGGCAGTCGGTCGAGTTTTTATCTTAACAGTAATATTAAGTTTCCCCTATTAAGGCAAGACACTACAAGTAAAAAATCTTTTTCACAAAACATGTTACAATTTTCTGATATATTGCATCTTAACATGCCTTCTTTTAAACCGTAGCAATAAAAAAATTAAAAACTCAACAGCAAAATATTTGTCACTGTTTTTGACCATTTGTAACCACTATTATCACTTTTCAAACATCAATATCATTTATGTGAAAGCTGGCAAATATGAGGATGGCTTAAACTATGTCATGTTATATACACGCTGCCTAGGTGTAAAAAAAAAAAAAAAAACTGCATTTATAACTTATTTAGAATATTTTACTATTGACCTGTAAGTTCTTGCCTTATCAAACTTTGAAGAACTATAAATAACTAATAATATTATAACTAATAACTAGTAATATTAGCAAAGTCAATTGATGTCGGGTTTAAATGTTCACTTAATCCAACTACACTGACTAATGTGTATCCAATTCATGACTAAAAATAAGTACAGAGGTACCTCGGCATACGAACGCCCACCTTAAGAATTTTCGCCTTAAGAACTTTAGAACAAAACAAATGTTGGCTAAGTTGCGCATTATTTACATGTCTTTTCTAAATATTTTGATTGTTTTTATATGCAAAAATATGATTATAGTATTAGAAATTGGTAATATTGGTAATATTTTTGGGTGGTTGGAATGGATTATCTGCATTTACATTATTTTGCGTTCCCCAATACGAAATTTCGCCTTAAGAACTCGCCGCTGGGAAAGATTGATCCGTATGCTGAGGTACCACTGTAACCGCAAATTAGTGTCATTTTAATTATAGCATGTTGCTAAATGGTAAAACAATTTTATTATTAAATGTTGAACATGTTTTGTTTCTGAATTATACCAGTTAATAACCGAAACATGTTTAAAGTGTTGCACATGTTGATCATTGTTAACTGAATTTTCATCGTTAATGGTGTGAATACTGGTTAATTAAAGTTAATACACTTGTTAATTAAACTTTTGGGAACCTTAAGTTTGCCTAGGGCACCTTTAAAGCAGTTTTGCTGTGTTAATACCCTACAAAACCACCTGTTTCTCTTTTCTACACACTCTAGTTCTAGCAGTGTTTCTTATTTTGCAAATTCGCACTCATACATTCACACCTGTCCAAACACTTACTGTCCTCTGGCACTTTTAGTCATCGTACCAGAACAAACAGGTGTCACACAGTCACGCAGTTTATACTGACCATTAATCAGATCGTCTCTATGGGAGAAAACAAACAAACAAAGCAAACAAAAAAAGGGAGTGAGAGCCCTTTAACGCTCAACCCCCATGATGTGCAATGTTTTCCCACAACATAACCAGAGCAGCTCAAGTCACCTTTTCCTTTTTTTTTGCTCATGTTGGCTTCAGTGGTATACTCTTACATAGATTTCGTCAAATTTGCCGAAGTCCATGGTCTTGAAGCGGTCGATGGGTGTATTTTTGAGCAGTTATCTTTGGTTCTTCGTTTTCGTCCTTGACTCCTCTCCGTCAGTCGGACGTGGAGGGACGTCTCTACTCTTCCATGATGACAGGATGCCATGTCACTTTGTGTCAGCAGTCGGAAAGCTCGGAGCACGTGTTGGATTCGCTGAGGTTCTTCCTCCGTTGACGTACTGATTTCTCATCATCCTGCACACATACATAGTATCCATACATTGTAAGGATTAATAATAAAAAAGCAAGATTAATTTGTGGATTTAGATTAAACTCCAAATTCAAATTCCAGTCTGATGCAACTTTTACATTTTGTGTGTGTGTGTGTGTGTGTGTCAACTTACTGAATGAAAAATATCATTTGCTCCCCAATCTCCAGGTGAGTGGTCTTCAGGGTCATCAGCTTCGTCCTCCTCTTCCTCGCCTTCCTCTTCTCTCACCGTGTCCATCCCGTCTTCCTCATACTCTGTCAGTCCATCGGACTCCTCTGCTACAATTACGCGCACAATCAGTAAATAAAATATCAATAAATTCCAGCGCTAAACATATAAAGAGGTAAATAGAGTATATATGATGTCATAACAGCGTTTTACTTAGATATGTAAATCAGGTGAACAGATGTTTTAATGCTGAACATGTTTTAATGGCAGTGAAAAAGACAATTTGAATTCCAAATTAATTTACCATCAGCAGCGACATAGCTGTGCACTGGCTCAATCCTGGACACAATCTCAGCCAGATCAGTGAAGTCTGCACCAGGACATGTGCAGCTCTACAATACAAAAAAAAAAAAGAATCATGCAGTTCTACACAATAACTAAAGAGCTCTTCTTCCAAAACAGAACTTTGATGTTGGTTAAGCAGCAGTGACATCACATTACTCTTCGCAAAAAAAAGGAAGAAACTACGCCTTACCAAGTATTAGGGGAGAAACCTGACAAATTAGAAAACAGATTATGATAAAATCCTAGATTTAGACCTGTATGAATGAAGAGTAGGTCCAGAATAAGTTCTTCCTCCCAGACATGACTACTTTTGCATTGTTAATTTATTTAATGGGACAAGGTGGTAGGTTTCTCGCCTGCCATGTGAAAGGCTCGGGTCCGATTCCCATCCAATGCCCAAACCCCAGCCACTGGATGCAGTGCCTGTCCCAAGCCCAGATAAAATGGGAGGGTTGCATCAGGAAGGGTATCTGGCGTAAAACCTGTGCCAAGCTTGTGTGGCGGCCCCTTGCCGGGAGCAGGCAAAAGACAAACAACTTATTTAATTGTACTCTTAAGAAACTCACATCAGTCTTCTTGCTGTCTGTGTAGTCAGCTGAGCGGTGGTCTTTCAGCATGTTCTCTATGATGTCACCACGTGCCCAGCCGGTGAACAGCAATTTCCCATGTTGGTAGCCCACATCCTGTGCATGGAAAACATGTAGTGTATTACAATTTTATATAATATTACTGAAGCTGTGAGTCACAGATAGCCTGAGGGTTCCAACTTAATTTTTGGGACTTTGCACATTTTTGATTCACCTCAATAGTGCTTACGTTTAGTGTCTGATTTGTCTCAAACAGCTACAATATTAAAAATACTAAACTTGTGTAAGAAAGACTGAAAAACCCGTCGAACCTGTTTTCTCAATTATATAATTGCAGTGTCTCAAACAAAGCTATAATCCTTTTTGCCTTTTAAACAACTTCTCCACACTCCGATCAAGTATGTGGCAGTGCTGCATCAACTGCCCATAAAGAAGAAGAAGGAATACTCTCACAAAACATGAGTATTTGCAGAAAATACAAGTGTGCTTTTTGATTCATGCAAAAGCTGTGGTATAGTTTTAAGGAATGGGTAAATTTTAGACCATTGAATTTTTGTAAGATTACCTAAATTATTAAAAAGTGTGACTCAATTCTGAACCAAAAACCGACCCATCGAATCAATAAGTTTAATCGACCAATAAATGTTTGATTAAATTGCATAATCAATTAAATCACAGATTTAATTATTACTGTACATTGAAGATATTGGTGACATAAAATGAGTAATAGAACACATCAGAATGGTTTTTGGAATGTTTGTCTGTCTGGTTGTTTGTGCATGCATCACGTAAAAACTACTGGATGAATTTTAATGGGATTTTTACAGGTGTATTTGGTCGAGCTTGAGGTAAGATATAGGCTTTGCATCATCACAATTGACCCATGGGAAGAGAAGATATGCTATTTTGAAATTTAAATGGAAAACATTTTTATGACATATTTTTTATGTCATTAAAAAATATTGAAACCTTGAAAAAAACATTCGCTCCATTAAATTCCGTGCAGACTCATCTAGTTATCTATAAAAATGGGAAAAATACAAGTCATTTCGACTGCACTAGTGCAAATTATATACTATATGGGTAAAAGCATGTGGACACCTGGCCATCACTCCGTTCTTGCTCATCACAAACTGATCACCAACACATCATGTTCTTGTTGAATGTCCCATTCCAGATTTACTTCCTCTTCACTGTTATAATAAGCCCCGTTCTTCTGGGAAGTATTTCCAATAAATTTTAGAGTGTAGCTTTGGAGAATTGTGATCCAGTGACGGCAGGCGAGGAGGCCTGAGGTGTTGTCCATGTTCCAGTTCATCCCAAAGGTGTTCATGGTCAGGGCTTTGTAGAAGACACTTGAATTCTTCCAGTCCAACCCTGATACACCATGTCTTGAAGAAGCTCACTCAGGATGTGATTCTGGAAAAAATGTAAACCTTTTCTTTCCAGTGAAGTGAAATTGTAATTCTGCACCATTCGGCTACATTCTATACAACTGTTCGTTGAAGAGCAGCATATGGATGTGATGGTCAGGTGTGTACATACTTTAAGGCCATGAAGTTTACATGTGTTATCAAGTGAGGCAAATTATAGTGAAGTGACTGAAAGAAACTCTTACATAGATTTCGTCAAATTTGCCGAAGTCCATGGTCTTGAAGCGGTCGATGGGTGGCCGGATGTACTCACAGTAGCCACTCTTTTTGACCAACTCCAGCTGCCGGACACACGACACGTAAGCCAGACGTGACTGGATCTCAGCCATGTCAGGAACCTAACACAAGATTGATTACTGCTGTTAAAGTGTCATTAAAAACGTACAGTTCAATTACAGATCAGCTATACAGTAGGTTTACAATTTACAATTCAGGTCTCTCATAAAGTGTTACACCAACTTTAATTTTTGAGCTGTGATCGTTCATCTCAGGATTAGCAACCAGTAAAACAAGTATAACTGCTCAGTCATTAGTTTAATAAGCAGAAACAGTGTCTGGGAATTTCAGGTGTGCACGCTTATTAAACTTGTACTATTAAATGAGTTTCTCTATCTCCTCCTCCTCACCTTAACTTTCTCCGCCCATGGGTTGATCCGTTTCCACAGCAACCACCACCCGGACAGGTTGTCTCCATAGTTACACAGGTCGGTTTCATCCTGGCTGCCCACATCAATGGCGATGACAGTTTTGGCTCCAATATTGCGGGCGATGTCCGCTATGGGCCGTTATAATCACACACGCAAACACAAAAAAAACATATCCGGGGGAGCAGGAGGGAGCAAATCTCAGGGTTATTATTTCGTGACAAAGTAGCAGGTTTGACCTTTCTTATTTTTAAACGTGCAAACAACCAGAAAGCTGCACTCAACCAATGTTTTTTAACCAAATTTTTATTCAATTTCATGATGATTTTAAGATATGTATATAATTTTGTTTACAATTTAGTTAATGCAGCTTACTGATGTGTGTTTGAGACTGAGAGAGTAAAGACTGGGAAAGGGCAAGAACCGTTTATAGGCTCAGGTAAAATGTGATCAAAATTGATAGGTTTGTTACTGATATGTACAAAGCATTTAGATTAAAGCCTGGCATGATGCAATCAGATTCAAATCCATCCTGACTGCATCGTACTGCGCTCTTCTACCTTAAACTGAGCATGAAAAGTGTGACTACAATGGTAAATTTTAAATGAAGCTCAAGATACAGACAACATGAAAGGTAAATGTAATTTCAGTCCTAATATTCCCAGTCAATGAGTCTTTCATGCCCAGTATTAAATTGTACGGAGCCCCTCTGTTGACATTGGGGGAAAAAAAGTTTGTGGCCACAGCTTACTAAGGCGTGGGATCAACATACTATGTTGCGGCCGCAATTTACTGTACTAAGGCTTGGGAACAAAAGAGTATAAGGCGTGGCCATGAGATACTACAATATGTTGTGACCACAACTTGATAACCTCATAGCCCTTTGTAAACTACGAACAAATTTGGATTGATATTGTTTATCACACATACATTACATACACACAATTTATACTGACACATATCATAACTCCAAAATACTCTCTCATTATCACATGTTCTTAAGTCATGGCCAAAACATGATATCTTGTAATGAGATCTTGGTTAGTCATGGCCACAACATAATATCTCGTTCTCACACCTTAGTAAGTCATGGCCATGACATACTATCTTTTTTCCACACCTTAGTAAGTCGTGGCCACAACATAATATCTCGTTCGCACGTCTTAGTAAGTCATGGCCATGACATACTATCTCATTCCCAGGCCTTTAGAAGTCATGGCCACAGAATGTTTTTTCCCCACCAACGTCACCAGAGGGGTGACATAAATTTAAAATATATAATATAACAAACATATGTCCCACACACTTCATCATTGTTTGCATATTGTGTGTAACATCTAATTCTGTCTTGTGTACAGTAGGTGTTTTAATAATAAGAATTTACTCTTTATTGATTGTGGCCCAATTATAAACCAGACAAAATGTCTGACATCAGCGTTTTGTTTATGTTTTTTTCAAAGAATTTTGAAGGAATTTCGGATTGCCTATCAATCAAACAGATTATTGTTTTGTTTTTTTTTGTTTTTTTTTCAAAAATTATATCATTATCAATTTAAATGACACACACACACACACACACACACACACACACACACACACACACACTACTTACCCACAAACCAGACATGGACCTAGTTTCCCGAAACCATAAAAGTGCGCCAACGTTATCAAAACATTAATGAAGCCAATCTGATCTCATGTGATATTAAGGCTAGAGCGGTTTTGCGGGAAACTAGGCCCAAGTCCTTTTACAACCCACAACTCATTGGATCAGCAGACCGCCCATGTCTTTCCAGAGGCCCGGCTAATAGAGGTCTTCCCTGGGCGAGGCTCTACTTGCCTGGTAGGTTGTTGATGTAGCCGCCGTCCATGAGCAGGTTGCCATCTTTGGGGTCGCAGAGGGGCGGCAGGTACCCGGAGAGGGTCATGCTCGCCCGCACATAGCGCCACAGAGAGCCTGCCACACGGGGGAGGGAGGGAGGAGGAATATAGCCTCTTAATAACCTCGGAATAATCACTTATGTCTACGGAAAAGTCCAGGAAACGCTGCCAGCGGCAGAGGTTAGCGATGCGCAGCCCAGCGGGGGGAAGGCGCAATGATGGGCACCCCGTGGATGGTGTGTGGGAGCCATGGGTAATCCCACATCGGGTATCTATGTGTGATTTCTGAGGTTGTTAGCAGTTAGACTTTGACTTAAAAACATAGACCTCATCAAATTCTCTCTGCCTCACACCTAGGCTGTTTTTTATGTATTTATTCAGAATTATATAGATATGAGCAGACATATACTGTATGCATATTAACTTTTTCTTAAACATTCATTTTACAAATGCTAATTAGCTTGCTAACCTGACAGATTTCCTAACATGCTTTTTAAACCATTTACATACATAAATGTGTAAATTCTGACAGGAATTCTGAGGTTATTTTCATTAGCTAATAGGAGATAACCTGACAGGATTTGTGATCAAATCTTTAAGATAAATTTATAAAAGTTCATGATATAACATTTTTCTGAATGGTGGCACTGATAAACCAGATTTTTGGGGAACCTTTTCCAGATACCTTCATAAATTTTCATAGGGTTACTTTCTATACTAGCTAGCTAGCTAAAATGAGCTAATCTGACAAAAACGAATGAAGAAATTTGAAGTTTTCTTTATTATTGTTGAATGGTGTTAATGATAACTCTGGCTAGCTAGCTTAATAAACAGAATTGATAGGATTCGGGGGAATTTTAGATACATATTCATAAATTATATAATCACATCAACCAGATGGTTAAAGTAAGCTAACCTGTTAGCCTTACCGTCAGATCCTAAGCTATCTTCATAATTGTATGTAATCTCTACAAGCTAAATAATAGCAAACCCGTCAGGACTTCTGAAGAAATTTAAACATCATATTCAAAATATTACACCTTGTATAGCAAACATATGCTAACTTATATTCCATATATACGGTATATACAGTACCCAGATAGCACAGGTACGTCGCGGAGACGTCTGCTAAAGATCGTATCATCTGGTGAACATCGCGTTCGTTTTTTT
>JAQMYG010000010.1:10341738-10361351 GCA_030014215.1 Clariallabes teugelsi
TAGCCTTAATGAGGGAGCCCCCTAGTGACAGGGAGGAATTGGACACGACTAAATTAGGGAGAAAATCTGGGAAAAATCCCCCCCCCAAAAAAAACCTCCAAAACTGCAGTCCTTGTGCGATGTTTCGGGACATACCAAAAGTGGTCCAAGGAAAGAAAACCAGTGACCTGGCGACAGGGTCATGGGCGACTAAGCCTCACTTATGCGCATGGGGAGTGAAGGCTGGCCCGTGAAGTCCGATCCAGCAGAAAGCTGCTGGAGGTCAAATTGAGAGAAAGATTAATGCTGATTGTTATAGAAAGGTGTCAGATTGGGGATGTTTGGTGGCAAATGGGGAGACCTACTCAATATTATGATATGGCTTATTGGTGTATATGACTACGGAGTGGCTATAACTATGAAAGCTACATTTGACTTGTTGACAGATGTTGAAAATGACAGATGATATTAGCAAAAGTGTTACACTAGGTGTCTGTGTCACATAAACTATGAAAGGCAAAAAAGGCCTTGCTTTCCTAAGTGAACTTTACTGTTTAATATAAAATTTTATTTATTTTCTGATATGTAATACAGCCATATCACTAATATAGTGTACTAATATACTAATCATTCATTAAGGCAATCATTCATAAATTCCTCATCGATTCCCGGCATTATTAGTCCGCTTGTAAAAGCTCATTACCAGTCTGGTGGGACTCCTGCGTGAGAACACTCTACGCGGACACTTGAGATGGAGATGACCGGAACACCAGCTGCGCATGTTCAGCCACTCTACAGTTCTTGACGGACCCGGGCCGTCTTCACGGTGCAGCAGGACAAGCTGCTTCAGAGCCCGCACTGCTGTGTTCTCCAACATCTGCTCCAGCTGTGAAAGACCACAACATCGGACCGGGGGTAAGAACCGAATGTGCACACTATCCATGATGATTAGGAGGGTATAGGTATGTAGAAATGTGGTCACACTACAGTACACACCTGGCCAAGCGTGGGCTCCTGGTCTCCGAGGCCAACGATAAGGATACAGTCTGCTTGTCTGATGCAGCGCTGAGTCCAGGGAGTCATACTGTTGTCTGTCTGATACAGAACTATACGATTGATGTCCTCCTGCTGGGCCAACCAGCCTGATAACCTGTACTCATGAATGCTGGAAGAAAATGACAAAGTTTGAAGTCTGACTAGTGAAATCTTGCCTATTGTATAACAGCAGCTCTCATGGCAACACTGACTGCTTGGCAAAGCACAGGGGTATGTTCTTGCAGTTATTGCTGGACTTGTGTGACACTTGCTCCACAATAACTTAAGACTAATAACAAAGAAAGCATATATTTTTGATATCTTGTTGCACAGATATTCAGGGGCGGTGAGGTTCAAACGATTAAGGCTCTGGGTTACTGATCAGTAGGGCGGATGTTCGAGCCCCAGCACCGCCAGAGCGGACTGGGATATGCCAGAAAAACAGTCTTAATATTTCGCAACACTGAACAGATAAAAATATGATGTGCCTTTCATTAATAGCTATAATAATTGTTGAATTGTTGTGGTATAAGAGGAATAAAACACATTATGACATGCTGTTACAGGACATTATTTGAATTTGGTGTGACAATGCATCCTAATACATCCTATTTCCTGTCTTTTACTCCTCACTGTCTCTCGATCTTGACTAATCTTTCTCTTACCTGTCTAAAGCAGAAGCTCCAAGTCTCTCTCTGATAATATCGCTCGTCAGCAGCAAAGTGGGCCCTAAAACCAAATCGAAGCATGATGTGTATTGTAATGAGGGTCCAATGTTTAAGCTTGAATCCTTAAACAGAGATAAATAGTGTTTTTTTATCCCCATATAGTGTAAAAGCATCATTTTGGATACATTTTTGTGAATTTCACAAAGGATTCATTCTATACATTTTGCCATTGTACACATTTCATGTATTCGTTATTTAACATAAGGATTAGTATTGTTTATTAAACCTAAAACCGCATGTTTAATCACCGTCACCCAAGATGATCTGGAATAAATGATGCAAGTCGTTAGCATATAAAGATATAGTCATGGAAACAGTCACTTAAATCCATGTTTTAACTTGTCACCTCTTTTTCAGCAAATTAATAAGCTACAAATAAGATTTCGGAAGCTAATCAGTTCGTACCTATGGCACGGAGAGCGTGACTGAGCTCCAGGTTGAAGGCATTGATCGGCACTTCGTCGCAAACAGGAAGTACCGCCACAGTGGACAGGTTGCTGGCCGGGTTGGTGACATCTGGGCTGGACGCCATGGTGGGCAAACCCAGGGCTGAACCTGCAGTGATATGGGATTAACACGAATGCTGACATTTTAAAAGAATAAAAGAAGAAATGCTTTCGGTTTTAGGCTATGCGCCAATTTTAATATGTAGAGATTAGAATGATGAAGGTGTGTCCTGACCTGAGAAAGGTCCACGGGGCTGCTGGAGGTTTCCTAGAATCTTCTGGCCCAACAAATGGATCAGCCGAGTAACAACCTACACATACATATTAATACTATATAAATCAATTCAGATCACATTAAGGATTATTTATATGTGAGATGTATGTGCTGTACCTGAGGATAACGCCTCTTAATGTTGTTTAGTGTTCCTTCTGGAAGTTTCACCAGTTCTGTGTCTCGGACCGCATGAACCGTGGTTGCCCGTGGCTGCCTGGTCAAAGCCTCTACCTGGAAATCAGACATGAACAGGTGATTTGCTAAGTTAGAAATATTCAACATTTCTCTATCCATTGTTTCAGGATAAAATGTACAGTACAGAGTAAAGCTGAGAGCGTACAGTTTATATGTAGGTACTGTAAGTACAGCAAACCCAACACGTACACAATCAACACCACATAATATTAACACATGAAAGCCAGTGTAGCACAACTTGCCGAAAAAGGCAAAAGAAAGAAAACCCAGTGCACCACAATGTACCACGCACAGGGGCCGGCATCCAGCCTGATCGAAAGCACGTTTGTAAGTGGACTCGACTAAATCTCAGTCCCCTTTCCCCCACACTGCCATTTCCCTATACTGGCCAAAAACCGTAACTCGACCTAAGGAAATGAATCTCAGTGAAATGTGAAATGTAACAGTGTTGTCTCTGCGCCTTTAAATGGCGAGGGGAATCCCGGACAGCATTTTGTCTCAGAGCTATTTTCCACTGTATTGGACTGCGAACTCTGTTTTGTTGAGGATTTTATGAAATTAGGATTATTCACCAACAGAACAGCCATTTTCTATCATCTTGCTCCTGGACTGATTCATTGAAACCGACAAGCACCCCACACGCGCACACACACAATATACCGGACTTTAGACATTTTATACATTCACTTACATACTGAAAATATTGTATATAATTGTAAATATTGGTATTTAGTGCACTGTAGTGTCTATTGTTTGTACAATACACGTGAGCTACTTCCGTAATTTGTTTGGATCTACGAATGTTCGTACGAGGTCCGTTCGTGTCTGCAGAACTTCGTAATTCGAATGTTCGTAAGTCGGGGACTACCTGTACTGGGTATAATGTTTTGCATTGTAAAGTTGTTCAGTGTACAGCAAGAGCCACTGAAAGTGCAAGACAATTTTAGAAATCAAGACAGTCTAGATGAATCCTTTTTTTTCATTAAAGAGGCTTACCACTCCAATGAGATCTCCTCTACCGTACTCCCCTGCCAGTTCCTTCTTTCCATTCGCCTTCCGGATGACAGAACGCAGACGACCGTTCAGCACGATGTAGGTGCAATCTGACTGATCGTCCTGCCTGAAGAAAAAGAAAGCACGTTCTGTGTAAAAGGAAAAAAAAAAGCTCAGCTTAATTCAGGACATGCTTCTAAATAAACTTCTGAAGCACCTGTAGAGAGCGCGTCCAGCCTCCACAGCCATCCAGTCTATAGCGAAGTCCATCTGCCTGACGAATGGAGACATGCGGGTGGCCACAGTGTGAGCTGCACTCAGGACCACACTGGGCTGCTCCCTCATGATCCTACACGGAGACATCGAGAACACACTCAGGACACTAAACGACTCCTACAAAATGCTGATTTCTATTTATATTTTATAAGATGTATGTGGGTTTTTATAGGAAATGAATCAACAACAAGATGTTTTTTTTTTTGTCCTGGCATGTAAATGACAAACCAAACGTTTTAGCCATTATGTTTAAAATTCGGGAAATTCTGCTAAATGGCTCGCTCTTTAATAATGATCATTTTCATCATTTTCAACACACTTCATCATAAAAATACTCATCTATCACAAAAATGTACAGCTTTATCTCTGACTGCTACAAAGCTTTGACACTGGAGACTTCTTCCAAAAATCCATACAGTATCAACAATTATTTCAGTTATAGTTATTATTATTTTATCTTAGGAGGATTCTCCTTGCCACCATCGCCCTCGGCTCACTCCTCAGAGTCAATCTGATAATTATGATTTATACACATTTCCTCACACTTTGCAAACTAATTTCCCTAAATTTCTTTTGATTCTGTAAAGCAACATTGACCACTGTTAAGTTCAATTAAAAAAAACTGATTTGAATTAGTGTTAGAAGTGAAGTCTTCTAGGTGACATGGTGGCTTAGTTGTTAGGACTGTCGCCATGCACCTCCCGGGTCTGACTTCGATTCCCACCTCGGGTCTGTGTGCGTGCAGTTTGCATGTTCTCCCCGTGCTTGGTGTGTTTCCTCCGGGTACTCCGGTTTCCCCCACATTCCAAAGACATATAGATTAGACTAACTGGTGTTCCCAAATTGCCCATAGTGTATGAATAAGCTTGTGTTTGTGGGTGTGTGCATGTGTTTGCCCTGCGATAGATTGACACCCCGTCTAGGGTGTACCCGCCTCGTGCCCTAAGTCTCCTGAGATAGGAGTGAGTGAAGACATCTCCAACTCACTCATAGAAATCAGATTTGGAGATCCTGAGGAAGGTGCAGTCGCGGAGGGCGCGGACGGTGAAGATGAGCGGCTCTCCCGTCAGCACGGCCAGCTGACCCACCATCTCGCCCGGCTGCGTCACGAACAGACACACGTCCTCCTGCTTGTCGATCATACGCTGATACACGTGCAGGCACCCGGACAACACGAAATGAAGACTCACGTCCTGACAGGGAGGATAAAATGAGAAATATGTTATTCTCAGAAATACAGTTTCTTCAGACTGAGTCTGGAGAAGAGGAAAAACTTGAATCCATACTGTTATGGATGTTATGAATGAAAAAATATATATTTCTGGGATTGAATGAAACAGCGAGTAGTGAAAGAAATGGTGATAAAATGATCATTATTTTAAATTAATTTAATTAATTAAATTGTTTTAAAATCTTCTTGGTAAATAACTATAACATTATTTACACTCGGCTTATACATACACCCATGATCAATTACAGGAAAGAAATATTATTCAGATTCATCTTGCATACATATGAAAAGATTAATAAGGTAAACAAGAACCACATTTGAACCAAGTGTTTTGGGCGGTTCATAGAATTTTCAAAAGCTTAAGGCTGTGATGCACTGTGAAAGAAAAAAGGATGAAGGGGAAGATGGAAGGCTGTGGAGGAGGAGCGTGGGCGTACTTGGTCTCCCTGTCTGGCCAGGACGGCGCCTGCTTTGGCATGATGTAAGGTCACTCGTCCATTCAGCAGCGCAGGGTCCTGATAAACGACACAGAAGAACAACGGATGAAGAAGTGAGCGTAGGGTCAACCTCGAAAAACAAATGTTATACTGTGAATAAGCTGAAACTGGAAATTATATGGAGTATTAAATGTGGCACCACTGTACCTCGATTTTCATTAGTTTCAGGAACTCCTTCTGAGCCTCCTCGAACAGGGTGGCGTTGGGTCGCCCTGGCAACGGGCCGTAAATGTTCTCCATGCCCGTTTCCTCCTCGGGGTAGAGATAGACACCCGACGGCACCTCATCCACCGTTACTCTTCTTTCTCGCTGATCCTGACACACAACAGACTCTCAATCTCAATATTTGGAAAAGTGTGGATTCTGATTACAGTAACTGAGAAGAGCGCCAGAATTGTTACATTTAAGATGAATAAAAAGAAGAAATATTGACTGATGTGTCCGCTGCGCCTTGATACGCTTACCAGGGAACATGAAGTTCTCTGTTTATTATCAGCAAAAAGAGCATATTTAAGGTGGCCTGTCACCAACCAGTCATTGACATGGTATTCACAGAGAGACCCGGAGACGGACAGACGATAGGAAACGCATCACCGAATCACACTTGGTTACATTTTCCAGACTCAAGCTGTTTGTACGTGTACTCATCTGAACACAAGCTATAGGTAAGTGTTACCATATAAGGAATCAAGAAGCACAACTAAGGGGTTGTTCACATCATATAATAAAACCTTACAGTATTAAAAACTAGGCACCTACAGTATATGAAATATGCAGAATTTAGAAATCATGAAAGCCGTCCATTGAAGGACTTTCAAACCCACTTGCTTTTTAAACAGTGCACTTTTGCAAAAACCTAGGGAAGTGTCGGATGTGAGCTTTAGAGTAAGTGCACGTGTGTGTGTGTGTGTGTGTGTGTGTGTGTGTGTGTATGCTGAGAGATAAATATTTTTTTCTATGAATATATTCTATAATGACTGTAAGTTCTTCTTAACAACAACATCAAACAACAAAAAGGCTCTGTTCTAGGATTTTCATTTCCATCATCTTAAATCAATTAATTCAAATATTTTCAAATAAGTAATTTGCAGGATCATAAAAAAAATGTCAATTTTTTTTAAAAAGTGTTTGAGTGTGTGTGTGTGTGTGTGTCTAACCCGTGTAAACAGTGGAGCTACAGGTGTTCCATCCTCAGCAGAAACAGAAATGCGGCCCCTCTCGTACGCCATGTCGAAATCTGAACGCAGGCTCTTTTGCATGCCTGCACATCCAACAAACGCAGAAACACACACACACAGTCACAATAGGTCACTATTTCATAAAACGTTTCTTATTTCTCCAACGACAAACACGTAGTAGCTCTGGATATTCTTCATTACAGTAGATGAAGTTTATTACCACACGACTCCCGTAGTTGTTTCCATCAGTGCATGCTGCTATATTTGCCGCACACAAAAATGACAAACTACTCATGATTAGTACTAGAACAAGATACAGTGGAACCTCGGATTACGAGCATCATTCGTTCCGGAAGCGGGCTCGTATTTCAAAACACTCGTAAATGAAAGCACATTTTCCCATAAGAAATAATGGAAACTCAAATTATTCATTCTACAGCCCAAAAAAATAAATACATAAAAATAATAAATACATTTTTTTTTTTAAGTAAAAATTAAAAACTAAAAATAAATAAAGTGTTTCTGTTTGTGCGCGCAGGCGCTGTGTGTGTGTTTTGTGTGTGTGTGTGTGAAGCTAAAGTAAGAGGAGACTCTTACTTTCAGACCCTCCCGTCTCCCCCTTCTCATCTTACACAGTAAACCTTTCTCCTCTCTTATTTGAAATTCACACAAACACACACACACACTAAAGGCGAGAGAGAGAGAACCGGCATGGTGTCAAATTACGCACGTGATACATGATACTCGGTACTCGTAAACCAAGACTTACTCATTTTTCAAGTCAAAATTTATTTAAAATCTTACTCGCAATCCAAGGTTTCACTGTATGTACCTGACTTCAGATACACAAACACACCCACACATACTGAGGGAACACACTCACCAGCAATGTCCACAGGCATGGAGATAGCCCTGCTCAGTGTCGGGATGGCGCCGCCTTCCTTCCCATGATCCACTGCTTCAATTCACACCCAAGGAAAAAAATATATACATTTTTAAGTATCATTTATTGATCTATATATACTGCCTGGCCAAAAATGTCTCCATTTCTTCAGAAGAGTCGACTTATTGGGCTTCATCAAGCAAAGAAAGCGACTAAGGAGTTTTGAAATTAGTGGAACTGGGGTTAAGAACACTTAAACACATCATCATAACATGGAAGGATCGTGCTGAACGGGCAACTTTGTGGAAGAGACGTGGTCAGAAAAAAGAAATGATGAATGGAGATCACTTTAAAGCTTGGAGCATTTTCACACACACACGACGATGGTAAGAACTTACAGGATTGAGTAAGTTATGGATGCTCATGTGAGCACGAGGAATCATTTCCATACAAAAACTGTCATTTGACGTGGACGACCCAGGAGGAGTTAATGAGATCATTCTGCTCAAATAATTCACTCTCTTTCCTCAACAATCACAAGTAGCTAAATTACTACTACCGGTATAAACGCTGTGTTTTTTGACAGGTGCTGTCTCTTTTCTCCAGTTGTCTACATTTTTGTTTGGCGTTCTTACCGCTGGCATCGCGGACGGCGGCGTCCCGCTGGTCCTCGGGCACAGTGAGGCTGCTGAAGCGTTTGCTGTGGCGTACAGGGCTGGTGCGGGTGGTGTGTGGAGAGAGCACGGAGAGCCGCAGTGGCTGCATCTCCTGCGGAAAAAAAAAAACGTTCGTGTTGAAGACTCAAACCTTAATCATGGTAATTTTAGACTTTAAGATAATCAAAACTAATACTGATGAATTGTCTGTCTGTGTATCCAAAATGTATACTTTTAAAAGAATGCACTAGAGTAGAATGTGAACCAGATCTTCCCAAATTAGTTGCTTCATTATTATTATTATTATGAAATTATTATTATTATTATAAAAGAAAAATCACTATTTCAATATTTCATACATCACTGCATTGTGTGTGAGACTTACATGGCAGAAGAGCTCATTAGTGAGACCTAGGTAGTTGTGTAAAGCCAGGACAGTCACTCTCTGAAGCCTCACCATGATGATCTACAAACAGAAATACATGGGTGAGTCAAAAATTATCCGCACTCCGGTTATATTAAAACTCCTGTTGGCTGCACTGTCTCATCAAGTCTCCTGTCTCCCCAGTCACTGCTGTGCAGGTGTGAACGTGTTACATCAGTTTATTTGTAACTCCGGTGCGAGCTAAAAATGAATGTCCTACTTGTGATTTGCACAAAAGAAGAGCGAAAGAAATATGATCTGAGGGTGTACCTGGTGCCGAAACAACTCACGGAAGAGCGTAAACAGAAGCGTTTGGATATCTGCAAACAAAATTTGGACCAGTAGGCTCCTTCTAAGGAAGGTGAAAGTATCTTAAAGAGAATCATTACTGGTGACAAGACGTGGATTCATCACTAGAGTAAACAGCGGAGTATGTAATGGAAACATCCTCAATCACCGACTGAGAAAAAGTTCAAAACTTAACCACCTGAACACCTGAATTCAACTATTTGGATGGGTGAGTGAAGACTTTTGGCAATCTAGTATAAATATCTGCATTAAAACCCTGTTTAAGGAAAAGAAATCCAAACACATACACACCTGCACCACACGCACCAAACTCTCTGGATACTTCTCAAAGATGGACAGAAACGCCTCAACAGGCAGACGCAGGACTGTGGACACCTCTGCAGCTCTGGCAGACACCGTCCGGTAAGCCCTCTGGTGACCCTGTAGCACACACACACACACACACACACACACACACACACAGGAAATGTTACCTACTAAACAAAGATTTAACATGAAATACCTAATCTCATTTACAAAACAAATATGGAGATGTGGGCGTGGCTTACCGTGATGACATCAAGAATGCTCAGTAGACTATGAACCGAATCTCCGGGAAACACCTCTTTCACCACTCCATCCTTCCCATCCTTGAGAGAGAGAGACAGAGAGAGACAGGATATAAAATGATTCTTTAATTCTTATGATTAAAGAAATACGTCAGTGTTTTTCAAACTGACATTCATCCACCGCATGTATAAAGTGTATAAATGTATGATCGATCGCTAACATTATTCCCAAATTATATCCCAAATATTCATCAATAATCATATTCTGGTAAATAATGCCCAGTAAAACAGATCGGCCTCTTGACGCCTTTTCAGTCAGACGTTATCTAATTAAAGAGCTTAAAAACGTAAATAATTAATCAACTTGCTGCAGCAGTAAACTCGTTTACGGCAGCATGAGGCTAATGATTCTGAGAGGACGACTTGCGGTTGTGTTTACCAAAGCAGACAGACGGGCTCAAAATAAACCGTGTAGTGAGGCTGTTTCAGCGTGACAGCGCACAAAAACCATCGAACCCTCAGGCAAGGGTAGACTTCTATTACATAAGTGAGTTTGAAAATAGAGTGTTTTCTGTTCTTTCTGTTTAAAGTCTTAATCCTTTCTGTGGTACTCACACATGAGCCACAGATGCAGCAGACAGAGATGGGTGTATTCCTTTAATAAAGATGTTGATCATCAACCAAACCTCACAGTAACACACATGAACCTGTTCTGATTAACAAAACCGCTAGTGATGTTAGTATCATACACAATGAAATACATACTGTACACAGCTACTGTACACACAGTGTTAATAATACCTATCCTACACAGGTAGTCCTCGACTTACGAACATTCGAGTTACGAA
Organism: Clariallabes teugelsi; assembly: GCA_030014215.1. NCBI lineage: Eukaryota > Metazoa > Chordata > Actinopteri > Siluriformes > Clariidae > Clariallabes > Clariallabes teugelsi. The sequence continues at coordinate 10,352,239 of JAQMYG010000010.1, forward strand.
TTTCCGCAGATACGAACATTCGTAGATGCGAACAAATCATGGAAGTAGCTCACGTGTATTGTACAGAAAATAGACACTGAAGTGAACCAGATACCAATATTTACAATTATACACAATATTTTCAGTATAAAATGTCTAAAGTCTGGTATATTGTGTGTGTGTACGTGTGTATGTGTATGTGTGTGTGTGTGTGTGTGTGGGGATGCGGGAGAAATGAGTCGACCTCACCGGTTGCAATGAATCAGTCCGAGAGCACGATGATAGAAAATGCCTGTCCTGTAAAGCTGTCTCGATGGTGAATAATCCTAATTTCGAAAAATCCTCAACAAGACAGAGTTCACAGTCCAATACAGTGGAAAACAGCTCTGAGACAAAATGGCGTCCTGGATTCCCCTCGCGATTTAAAAGCGCAGCGACAATGCTCTTACATTTGAAAAGTGTGAGATTTATTTCCTTAGTCGCGGTTACGTTTTTGGCCACATGATGGCAGTGTTGGGAAAGGCGAAAGGTTTTACATTGCTTTACACTGTATTGTATATTAGAGTCAAAGACGGATAAGACTCACTTTGTCGGACTTAAGAACAAATCCGACTTACGAACATGAACGGAATGGAACTCGTTCGTAAGTCGGGGACTACCTGTACACTACAACAAGACAATGAGTGTGAAGGAGCCCAGAAAATCAAGACACACCTACTCACTCACACACACACAAACCTACCTGCCCAGTTAGACAGAGTTCCAGTTTGCCGTCCTGCACTACGTAGATGCTGCTGTCAGGTTGTCCAGGTCTGAAGACGTACTCTCCCTGCTGGAACTGCAGGAACACCATGTGCTTACACAGCTCCAGGAATAACGGCTTCTCAAAGTGGCCCAACACACTACACACACACACACGCGCGCAATACAGAGACACATTTGATTTTGCACTTATGTATACCACGAAAGTGGAAAATTGCCACAATGACAAAGTTTCTCTATCACACTTCTTGGATTATACCGTAACCACGCCCCCTAGTATGACTTCGACCTCTGATTGGACGGTGATTACATTTCATGTCACTGTTTAGCGAGCAGGTATTTACCGCACGTTCTTGAGCATGTAGAGCACTTCCGAGGGCAGGTGTGAATTGGCGACATCGAACTCTGTGAGATCAGCTTCTAACACTGAGGGAGGAGGTTCCTTCATCTGCAGCGTGGGCACCTCCTTCTTAAAGCGCAGGATCCTGAGACAGAGACAGAGACGGAGAGTGAAATCATGAAAAAAATTTTGATGGTATCTGAACACTCAACAGTCCTGCTATTATTATGTAAAATTTACTTTTTGGCAATGTTCAGCATCTTCTGTTTCTTTTTCAGTCTTGGGCGGGAGGAAGAGGACGATGATGTTCCCACTAAAGACGAGGTGGACTGAGAGACCTTCCTCATGATCTTCCTGCCATAGAATAAGACTTTGTCTCTTTTGCGGAAGCGGTACTTGGGGGCTTCTTGAGCCGCGAGGTCTGTAAAGGCACAAAGACACAAAGGCCAAATATTAGAAAGCGCTGTAGAATAGGAAACCAAAAGCAGACTGGAGGATCCTAGATCAAAGGGAATGTATCAGACGCTCACTCCGAAGGTGAATCCTGCGCAGCACAAAGAAGATCAGGGCGGCGATGAGGACTATGGAGATGCCAGCACCAAGCACTATTCCCACCATCTGATGGTAAAAAGGTAATGAACAGAAATGTGTACAAGTTACAACCGCCACATTCAAGCATTTGGAAGCATATAGTCAATATTGCTCACTATTACTACAATATTGCTGAAAGCTTTTCAAAGTGCTTATGTAGTAAATCATTCCACCTTAACTACAAATCTTCACATTTGTTCCTCAGTAAGTAGTCTGATAAACACTAACCATGCTGGTTTGAAGCTGGTCCTCCACAAACGTCTTTATATTTCCTTCCTGTAAAAAGTATTTTAATATTAGCTGCAAGGTTTATATTAATGTATCTAATCTAATTACACATTTGTAATTGATCACTGTACTGATGAAGTGAGTACAGTAGTGTCTTGTTTATTAAACAACCATGTTAGAAGACGTATCCTGTGGTCTTGGAAATGATATTACTCACTGTTTTGTCAGAAGGGTCACATTATTGACCTGCTTTAAGCAAAGACAACAACTAAGGAGATTAACGATTTAAGGAGGGAAAATTGTTCAACGCCTTATTAAAACCTGGAAAGATGGTGCTGAAATGTCAACTTTCCCCAGGAAATCCACAAGTTAAAAAATCAGAGCGTTTCCACATGAACAGTGTGACAAGAATTCACAGGATGGGGCCTAAAGAGCTGTGTGGCCATAAGAAAACCACTCAACAGTGAGACTTAGCAGGAAAAAGGCTTCAGTTTGGAAGGGAGCATATGGAGCAATGGAAAAATGTCACATTGTCTGATGAGTCCAGATTGACCCTATAACAGAATGATGTGTGTGTCAGGGTACGAAGGGAAGCATAGTGCCTGTGGAGGTAGTGTTATGATCTGGGGTTGTCAGCTGACGACCTGAATGTACCGAATGACCAGCGAATGCCATCAATTGATATGTTCTTACTTGATAACATGGGCAGAAATGGACTCAAATAGTGAAAGAGTGCTTCTGTGAGCATGAGGAATCATTTTCACACATGAACTGGCCACCACAGAGTCCCACTGATAGTCTTAGTGAATGTGCTGGACTTTGTGGATCTCAGATCTCAGCCAAAAATAAATTTAATGATTTAATTTTTGATCAATTTAACAATTACAGAAGGAGTCTCCAGCAGCGGTCTGTAGAAAGTCATCAGGATGGAGGATTTTTCAGTTTCTCCTTAACATAAATTCCCATAACATTAAAATAGAACTTTAGATGGATAAAAAAAAAGTTTGACTCTGTGTTATCATGCATCATTTAATTTAAAAAAACAAAAAAAACAGTAAGTGTTGGTAAGTTTAGGACGCACTGTTAAGGACGCACTAAGAAAACTTAGTAACTCTTCTTCACCACCCTGTCCTTGAACATAATAACATAATAAGCATTTGGCAGACGCTCTTAACCAGAGCTATTTACAGAAGTTCATTTTTTTCTCTTTCATAAACACCTCTCCATACACTGCTAATCCAATGTCATAGGAATTAGCCTCCATGCGCAGAACCGACGTGAAAGCATTTATAGTACTTCAATATGCAACATCATGTCATATATGAAATATAACATGGAGTCAGCTGTGACAATAATAAAAGACGGTGCTAATATAAAAACATACATCATTCATGCTCATATTTGTGTTTTTAATTCACAACCTCATTCACTCTGCCCCGTCATCTTACACCAACTGCACTTAAAGAGGAAGCGGCCGAGAACAGATAAGATAAGCACAGTTATCTTGCCACAACTGAGTCGTTCCTCTTCTATTAAACATTAATTTTAACGTTTTATTAACTCGCGACATAATCAATAAAAGGACAGTTGGTAGGCTGTAGTTCTGTGCTCATGTGATCGCATGTCCAGCCAATCAGCTTTCAGAAAGCAGCAAAGCAATGCAAATGATAAAAAGGAGCGACGGGATGGAGAAAAGAAAGAACATCTGTTAGTATTGACGAGTGATTAGAAGGTCAGATGGAGGAAACGCTGACAGATGGTCATTAAGCAAAGCTGGGATTTTTTTTTTTCGGGACGGGCAGAGTGAAAACAAAGCCATGCAGGTGGAAAATTATTTTGTGACATTTACAATTCCATTTACTTAAAGGAATGAGAGGCATGAAAGAGGAGTGAGCTGTGATATAATTAAAGAAATATCTGGTGTAAAAGTGTACACAGATTAAAATTGGTAATTTAATCAAATCCTCAACAGATTACCTCAAGTAATCATTGTACTTTTTACATATCGGTTTTACAGTACCACCCTAGGGCTTTCGAAAATGTTCCACATTAAGTGCTTTTTAATTTTAATGCATTTTTTTAAACAGCTTATAAGTTTCCAACAAACCTAGGACCAAAACACAACAAGAGTTTCTAAACCTTCTGGGCTTTTGCATCTGAATACATAAATATAATTAAGGTGTTATTTAGACAAGACTTGACCAGTGACATTCAGTCTGAACAGCGGAAATGGAATTATCATCAGTCTAGTGTTTTATACAACTTTAAACAGCAATTAATTCCAGCCAAGCATTCTGATTGGACGAGAGGCGTTCCATGAATGCTGATATAGAGTATAACGGCACTGCAGCATTTCACTATTCAGATCAATCCACTTCATACTGTAGATGTTCTAATAATCGTTAACACTCTTTGGGATTTAACCCTAAAACAGTAAGTTAGCTGAGGCTATTCTAATGAGAAATAAGTTAAGAGAAACTTGCAAGAGTTACAGGAACGTAAAACAGCCACCTCCATGGTTTATTCTGGTTATATTTCTCATAAAGTTTCCCCAGTATGCCAGCACCATGCCCAAACATCATCACTGCTAAAACGATGGCCTGCCAGGAACTCCTTGAATGGCCCTTTCCTTTAATTAAAAAAAAAAAAAAAAACATCCTGGTTTGATTACCAAAGGCGTTCTTGTTTTTGCAGGACAATGCACAACCTCATAGTGTCCACCGCACCACTTGTACATTACAGGGACTCGGCTGGGAGTTATTGCCACATCAGTCCAAGACATTTCCACAAGTTTGGGCCAGTAAAGGAGTTCCTGGGAGTTCATGGCTCCGGCATACTGAAAAATCTTTCTATTATTTTTTGGGCCAATTTTCTCCTTAATCCCTAATTAGATCAGTCATTAAAGCAGTCCTCCACCAAGGCTACAATTACCCACCAGGGAGGACGAGGACTATCACGTGACGCCGGCCGACCACATCTTTTCGAACTTGTCGCTCACGTACTATATGGAGCATCAGACCCCCTGATTCGTTACCCATAGCCTTAACCAAGTGAGCCACCCCAGCTACCATACATATAGAAAAATAAAGGGTTGTTTACTGGTGTGTACTGTTGTAGGTCAGTGTGAGAAACAGAAAGGGGCGGCATGCTCACCTCTTGTGGGTCGTGGGACTCTGGTCCCGAGGTGCTCGTTTCCATTTTAAGAGAGGCACCGCGCACGACTGGTCCATGAACAACTAGTGCTGCAAGACACACACACGGTAAGGCACGGGGCATCATGCAACATGCCAATCACATGCAAATCAGCCACACACACACACACACACACACACACACACACACATGCACAGTCCCAAACTTTCGCTCGAGATTTGTGTAAATAGTATTCATGAACACCATGTGTGTACTCTGTCTGTCTGTTTAGATAGCAAGATTTGAAAAACCCTTTATTACAGCAAGCCGAGTTTTATGAGAAGTTCCAAGTTTTAGCTACAACCATTTTATGAAATTACGGAGGAAAACAAAATTGCATGTAAGGGGATGTGGTTGCTTTTCCAGAAGGTCGGTCTCTTTAATACACATGCACATACTTCTACAATGGTGTACGGCCCGGACAAGCCTGCTTCCTGTTTAACTCTCTGATCCAGGTATTACCACACACTGAGGCTACACTCTGCACAAACCATAACTCAGTCATTACTGCTACACCTCTGGCATTGGGGCTCAAATTACAATCCATTACCAATACATTACAGCAAATAACCGTAGACCACATTAAACATCTGAGGATATCAGCATAACGCAATTGAAGTCACTTTTAAAAACAATAAATCGATTACAGTGGCCTTAGTGAAGATCTACACTTATTATATCTTCAAGCAAAAGCTTTCATACAATATGAAGCAGCATGAAAGTGTACAGAGACATAACAGTCCCGGTAAAAAAATAAAAAAGGGGGAAAAAAGCTTTGACCGACCAACCAAAGAAAAGGGCAAGATTGTTTTGGGATTTAAAAAGCTTTTAAGTCAAAAGCTTAAACAAAAAAGTCTTTTAGTACTGCACAATGCAACAAAACAAAATGCCTTTTTTTAATACCTTCTTAACAAAAGCTGCAATCATGACCTGTACAGCTGGAATGTTTGGTACTAGTCACTGGAAGTACCATGCGAACTACCACTAAAAAATAAAACTAGAAATAATCCAAGCACTTCTTCAATGTTAATTTTAGTAACAGGAATTTAACCCAAGATTACACACACACACACACACTGACAGTATAATTTATTTTAATGATTTTTTTTTTTTTGAAAAGACAAACACATTTTACATTTTTCGACATAATCTCCTTTTCTGCTTTTCAATACACTTTGTGCATCTTTCAGCAATCTTTCATATTCCGGCATTAATGTTCTAGGCAGAGCCACGAATGCACCGCTGTCTTCACTTCTTCATCAGAAGTGAATCTTCATCCTCATAGGGCTGCTTTCAGGGAACAAAACAGGTGAAAGTCTGATGAAGCGAGATCAGGACTATTGGGAGGATGCGTCGACAGAGATCACAATGCCCTCAGATAGCAGTCCTCTGCGTTTAATCCGAAGTTTAGTCTTCAGCGCCTGATAAGCGTCTCACTGTAACGAGCACTGATGATTGATGAACCTTTTTCCTGATAATCTTCCAATACTGGTCCTTGAGAATCCCAGAAAACGCTTCTGTTTATGCTCTTCCATAAGTGGTTACAAAATACTAGTCAAATTGAAACATATAAGAAGCCCTGAATTTTGCTTGGGGCTAAAAAAAAACCTGTGGTTGCTTTCACTCTGACGCCGTGAGCTACGTCATATCAACCAAGAGCTAAAGTCAGAGATAAACAACAGAGAGCAACACCAGCAACAAACAGCTGTTTTGGGGATTCTTCAGCAAAACACACAAACGTGGCTGGAAATTAGTCTGAGGCTGAGATCAAAGACCAAACCAATGAACATGTCTCATCTCAGACTGTAACACCAGTGTTCAGAGTGTGTGTGTTCAGTACTGTAGGTGTGTGTGTAACAGAAATGTCCACAGTAGGAGCGTGTGGTCAATACTATATGGGTGTGTGTGAGTGTGTAACAGAAATGTCCACGTTAGGAATGTGTGTGTGTGTGTGTTCAGTACTGTACGGGTGTGTGTAACAGAAATGTCCACAATAGGAGTGTGTGTGTGTGTGTGTGTAACAAAAATGTCCACAGTAGGTGTGTGTGTGTGTGTGTGTGTTCAGTACTGTAAAGGTGTGTGTGTGTGTGTGTGTGTGTGTGTGTGTTCAGTACTGTAAAGGTGTGTGTGTGTGTAACAGAAATGTCCACAGTAGGAGTGTGTGCGTGTGTATATGTGTGTGTTCAGTACTGTATGGGTGTGTGTAACAGAAATGTCCACAATAGGAGTGTGTGTGTGTGTGTGTGTGTGTGTATGTGTGTGTGTGTAACAAAAATGTCCACAGTAGGTGTGTGTGTGTGTGTTCAGTACTGTAGGAGTGTGTGTAACAGAAATGTCCACGTTAGGAGTGTGTGTTCAGTACTGTAAAGGTGTGTGTGTGCGTGTGTGTCTTTCCTGCGGCAGAATGATGCACCCGCAACCTTTGACCTGTTGTTAGCTACACAGCCATGCTAACAACGCACAGTCCGTATCTATGCGGAGATAACGCTGTTATAACACCACGGAGTGTGTGTGTGTGTGTGTGTGTGTTAGTAGCGGGTTTAATACACCCCATGACGTCACGATTTAACACGCGGGATGAAAGATTTCATCCGGCTCCAATCTTAACCTTAATCTTAAGAGAAAAATAATAACAACCCTGTTTTTTATTTACACAGTTACAACCACAGTTTCCGTGAACGCGTTAATAAACCTGACGCAGCCTCACTGTTTCTATCCGATGTTAGTTAGCTTGCAAGGGCATCATCCAACACTCAACCTTGTCCCAAATAGCTCAGGCTTAGAAATACAGTACTCTACATAGGGCACACAAGCCGTTATTTTACATCCCACACTAGTGCACTAATATATCCAGGAGTAGCAATTTGGAACACAGCCACAGTCAGGCACATACACGGCTTTTCCCAACCATCAGCAACATACATGTTGTATAATTTACAGCTAATTAGGTTTATTAAGAGTGAATAAAGCGCTAATTATAAATATGTAGATGTCAGACGTATTGCACAGACAATAAACAGTATAAGAGTGGAGAATGTGAAGTTTTCAGCCAACCTGAAGCTTGCGTCCCCTTCTGTCAAACAACAACTCAATCCCGGAAGTGTCAACACACAAGGCTCCTCCCACTCAGGGGCTGGACTGTTAGTGGTGACCAATCAACGATGACTCCCTTGACCTTAACCAATCATGACTATCCACTTTTATAAAATAAAGTTTCATTAAAAAAAATCAAGCATACAAAATTTCAGTTAGTTCAAATGTAGGTCATGAACAAAGACAAAGTTGTCTCAGAGTTAAAGTAGCTAATAAGAAGCAGAAATTTATCTTGTTCCACATACAGTTATGTCAGCCATAACATTATGACCACCTGCCTAATATTGAGCAGGTCTCCCCTTTTGCCAACATAATAGTGAAGCACTGTGTATTGTGACACCTTTTTATCACGACCTGCATTAACTTTCTTCTCAATTTGATCTCCACTAGCCCTTCTTTTGGATCGAACTACACGGGCCACCCTTCACTCCCTGCGTGCATCAGTGAGTTTAGGCTGCCCGTGACCCTGACGCCAGTTCAATGGATTTCCTTGCTTGGATCACTTTTGGTAGGTCTTGACCACTGCAGACCAGGAACAGCTTACAAGAGCTGCAGTTTGGGAGTTTCTCTGACCCAGTCCTTTGACAATTTGGCCCTTTTTAAAGTCACTCAAATCTTTATGCTTGCCCATTTTTTCTGCTTCCAACAACTTCAGGAAAAAAAGGTTCACTTGCTGCCTAATATATCCCACCCACTTCCAGTCGCCATTGTAATGAGATATTGAAAATATAGCTACTATAAGAAGGGCCAAATTGTGATGGCTAGACAACTCCAAAACTGCAGCTGTTCCCAGAAGTAATTCAAGCCAAGGAAGGAAAACCTGTGAACCAGCAACAGGGTCATGGGCAGCCAAGGCTCACTGATGGACATGGGGAGTGAAGGCTGGCCCATGTAGTCCGATCCAATAGAAGAGCTATTGTAATATATA
>JAQMYG010000010.1:10398985-10409638 GCA_030014215.1 Clariallabes teugelsi
AAGGCATGTGGTCCTAAAATTTTGATCAGCTGTAAAACAGCCTGTTTCAGTTTAATCGTTATTTTCAATTAATTGAAGGCTCAAAAAAAAAATAAAAATAAAATAAAATAAATATATATATATATATAGATGGATATGTGTGTATCTGCACAAAAAAAAATCTATGGTGGAGGAAATAGTTGCTTTTTAGTTTCCCAGGGATTTCTTTAATGTTGTGCATTCTTTTTCAGTAAACATTCCATTAACGTTGTCATAACTTTTTTTAAATAACCATGACGTAACCTGCAATAGTTTGACGAATGTTCCGCTTAACATTCTAGAAACCTTTGAATGATGGTAACCTTGCACAATTAAGGAATGTTCCAGAAACGCTACTCTAACATTAGGGGAACGTTCTCTGTTCACACCCGCCCCTATAGTGCTACAAATCTGATTGATTGTCATAACGTTCTTGTTGCAATTGTGTCTAATAAAAAAATGTGGGCAGAAAAAGCCTTGTTGCTGACAAGGGCCAGACAGGTTCCTCTTTAAAAGATCTACTCTTTACAACCATCTGCACTCTGGCTGTACAATTTATTTGAATTGACTTTTAGAAAAGACAAATACATCATTTTTCAAAATAATCTCCTTGCTTTTCAATGCACATATTTAAAAAAAAGTATTTAACTGTTAAAGCAGTAACTGGGGAGACCGTAGCCTACGATGGAACGCTTTTTGATATATCTGGGGTGCGGATCATTTTTAAGTCACTTAAACATTGATCTAATTCCGGCCTCCAGCAGGGGACACTGTGAACCAACATCTTCCTCGTGGACATGAAACCTCTTGCTGGATTATTAGTTTGATCAAGCAGCAGCTTGTAGGGATCACTGGTTCAACTAACGTTTGTGTACGATAATTTCTGAATATCAGGAAAACAAAAATCTGAATCAAATATGATCCAGCACAAGTTTCAGTTAAGGCAGTTGTTTATAGTGGTCTTAAAGTGACTGTAAAATTGGCTGTATCGTGCTTATGAACCTCCCCACGTTTTAACACCTCTGGTATTCATAAACGTATGTGGTCAGGTCTACTCTTCCATATTTTTATATGATCAAATATTACTGTAATAACCACAGAAATCTATATGGGGTTTTCCCCTTAAGGAACTCATCACCATCACTGCACAATCATACATGAGCCAAATGATGTGCAATCGCTGAGCTGTTACTCATATCCCATTACGCTCTTCATGCCAAATAAGAACATTGTTATGGCTGGAAGAGCAAGGAAGGAGTGGTTTTGGCCAAGTGGATAAAAAGATCTAGTTTTAAAGCAAATAATTGCAATTAAACAATTTTATTTGCAAAAAGAAGTTATTGGGGTAAGTGTAGACAGTGTATTAAAAAGGGACAGAAGAATTCCTGTTAACGGACAGCATTTAACGATATATTGCAAAGGCTCAGATATACAAGAGCGTATTAGTGATAGATTTGACCTGGTGTGCAAAAATAAAAATAAGAATCTGTTTGCAAGATTTGTTAAAGATTTTGGGAAATATTTGGTCCAGCTCAGGGCCAGTATGGTCACTGTCTATACCACTTTATCCTGTATACAGGATCACAGGGGTCCTGGAGCCTATCCCAGGAGACTTGGGGCATGAGGCGGGTTACACCCTGAACAGGGAGCCAATCCATCACAAGGCACACACACACACACACTAAGGGCAATTTGGGAAAGCCAATTAGCTTAGAAATGTCTTTGAACTGTGGGAGGAAACCCAAGCAAGAATCGAACCTGGACCCTGCAGGTGCAAGGCAACGGGACTGGATTCAGATATTTAAGTCTTTCTTTCTTAGTAGATATTTAAAATGGAACTTTTCTTATAAAAAGAAAAGTAGTCTGGACAGGCGTTATCCTGTATACATGGTTGTAGGGGGCCTTGAGCCTATCCCAGGAGTAAAAAAGGTCTTGGTACACCCTGAACATGGTGCCAATCCATCACAGGGCACACACACATTAACGTACTGTATACTCACACACTATGAGCAATTTATGAGGGATGGGTCTACAAATATCTTTAGACTGTGGGAAGAAACCTGTTCGAACTCCATGCACACAGATGTGAATCGAACCTGGACCCTGGAGGTGCAGGGCAACAAGTCTTTGTTTTTTTGTAGCTACTTAAAAGGGAACTTCAGCTGAGACTAGAAACCCTATCCTGATTCATATTCACTGTGCAGATGTGGGACTGGTTGCTTATTTGGTTTAGTCTCAAAATTTTAGTAAAGGGGGAAAAAAAACAGGTTTTAAGACAAATCTTTGCTTTGTTTCTTTCAATGCTTCAGTCACTTGGTATTGACAGCAGTGACAACAGAGCTGTATTTGCATAGGGCTGTGCGCCTCTCCATAGAGGCGTGTTACTTTTCATTTGTTGATTTCGGTTACAGGAAAGGAGAGGAGAGGAAAGGAAAGGAGAGGGGGGTCAGTCTGACATCCTGCCAAGCAGTTTGGGAAAAAGCACGAAACCAGAGCCTTTAACTACAGTACAGGAGGAATCACACCGACTCGATCCACTCGGAGAGAAGAGGAACACCAGGATGTGTCTGATCTGAAACCACCGACTGTTGTCCTCATCATTTATTACTATTAGGACTGTAGTATTTATTAGTTATCACTGTTGCCGTCATGAATCCGGCTGAGCAGACGGTCACGTGGCTCATCGCGCTCGGCGTGCTGGAGTCGCCGAAAAAGCGCGTGTCGGATCCCGAGAGCTTTCTACAGAGCTCCCTGAGGGACGGCGTGGTGCTGTGCAGGCTGCTCGAGCGCCTGCGTCCCGGGTCGCTTCTCACGGTAAACAAACAAACAAATCTTACGCTCGCGCATCCTGCACGCGATTCAGAACTAAATGTAAAAATCGAATTTGGATCGAGCGCGCGAGCTCGTATTTGTTGCGTGAGTGAGCGCGAGCGCTGCTGGGATCGATTGCGAGTGTGATCCGTGTGCGCGTATATACCAGGGTTTACGGCTATGTGTTCGTTATACCGTATATCCACTCACTGAGCACTTTAATACGCACACAATATTTAGACAAATAATTAGGGGGGAAACATATATCAGCAGTTGTATTCATGATACGTAAAGCTTTTTTTTATTATTATTAATTTTTTGAATAAGACAAGTCAAAGCATAATGATCATACTGCTTCAAGTTGTCTAACTCAAATAACTACTCTTTACAGCTGTGCTGAACAAAAAAGCACTTCTGATGTGCTTTGAGCCAGATGTGCTAAACCAGCACGAGAGCACATCTGGGTACACTCCTGAAACAGGAATCTTCCTAGTACACTGCCCGTCATCCTGTACAGCATTGTGGCTTAGTGGTTAGCACTGTCGCCTTGCACCTCCAGGTCCTACATTCGATTCCCTTCAAATTTGTCGATTTGTTGGTCTGTGTGTGTGAGTTTGCATGTTCTCCCCATGCTTGGTGGGTTTCCTCCTGGTTTTCCGATTTCTTCCCACAGTCCAAAGACATGCAGATTAGGCTTATTGCCCATAGTGTGTGGATGTTGACTGGAGGGCGGCTGTACAAATGGGAGTAAATACTATTTTCACCATAGGCCTCCATGGTCCTTATTTGGTCTACAGAGGTTCCTAGATGGATGGGTGGATGGAGACTAAAGCCTATCCCGGGATACTTAGGACATGACGTGCCAATCCATCGCAGGGCACACAGATATACACACACTCATGCTCATTCATACACTACCAATTAGACTAATCTGCATGTCTTTGGGCTGTGGGAGGAAACTGGAGTACCCAAAACTGGAAGGAAACAGGAAGTACAAGGTGATAGTGTTAACCACTTACCCACTTTAACTGAACATTCAAAGGGAAGCATGATCTTGTACATTTTTACAGTGTTCTAGCTACTGTAGAGTTTCAGTAAAGTGGAACCCAATGTGGTCTTCTGCTCTTGTAGGATTCCCACCTCAAGATTTTGGAGGATTGTGCATTTGGAACTGTTTTTTTTTTACTGTCCTTACAGTTAAAGTAAAAAGTGATTATTTGAGTTACTATAGCCTTGCTGCTTACAACAACAACAACAACAAAACAGTCTGAATAAATATAGAAAAATATACTACTTGTGCATGTGTGTGAGCACAAAAAAAGATTAGTCCAGAAATCATTTCACTGTAAAAGAAAGCATTCATGAAGTCTTTAAGCATCTATAAGCCAAATTATATGAAAGCTTTGCCAGATCTTCGAATGATCTTCTTTGAATCTTTATATACCAGCAAAGTCATGTTGCTTTTAAGTTTAATTATTAACATTTTTTTTGTGTGATTCAAGCTACCAATATTATTGGTTATATTATATGTCCAAATTTTTAAATACTGACAAGAACATGCTGGTTTCCTGTTACAATAAAATGACTTCCACTAAAGTGGTTCATTAAAGATCGTCTTGCCCTGACACACCTCTATCTAGTTATCGTAGACATTAAAGATTAATTTAAGATGTTCATCATTTTGTCTGTTACATGTAAATAAAATGGATTGTTTATATTCTATAGTGTCCCGAGTTCCCTCAGATAGGCTTCAGGCCTCAACGCAACCCAGAACAGGATAAGCGGTATAGAGAAAGAGAGCAAATCACAGCTTTAATGACCCAAGCACCTGAGACTTGCCGTACCTCACTGTAATATACCTATTTGTTTCTAAGCCAGCTGCCTTGATCATGTTCCTTTACTGACACTATTTATCACACAAGATGAATAACCCACATACAGTATTATTTCCTAAATAAAAATAATAACTTGCTTATAGGACAGCAATTGGATTAATTGTTTGGGTAATTCCTGAATTAGAATAATACACATATAACCTATTGATTAATAGGGTTATATGATGTACAATGTTCATCTAGAAGCTCTTCAGGGCAATAATGCCAATGATCTTTATGTTATATCCATTAGCAAAGCAGCTATTGAGAAGATAGAGAGGTAGGGATCCCCTTCACATTTAAAGGCACAGTGCAATTTTTTTTTATAGTTATTGTTTTCTCACTCATTCACACACAACAGGCAATTTGGGATCGCCAATTAGCCTAATCGGCATGTCTTTGGACTGTTGGAGGAAACCCACCCACCAGTCTTGGAATAATCTCTGCGTGACACACTGTTGCCTGGACGAAAGAGGTGTTAAACCCAGGCATCCAAAGCCTCTCTCAGCCTTGGGATTTAGAGGTTATTACAGGAATGAGGCATGAAGCATGAATATGCCCCAGATGGGATGCTAGTCCATCGCAGGGCACCATCTGGGAATGTACCAGGTATACAAACACTCATTCACATGCAAGGGTTATATAGAGTAGTCAGTACTGGCATGCTTTTTGTTTAGTGGGAGGAAGCCAAAGAACATGTAGAAAACCCACACAGACATGAGAACATGCAAAGAACCTCCACATTATGGGCAACTGGGGAACACCAGTTAACCTAATGTATAAAATGCAGTCCTTTAAATGTAAACCTTTTGCATGCATATATTATTGATAATAGTGGCAGCGTGGCTCAGTGGTTAGAACCGTCACCTGGCACCCCCAGGGTCTGGGTTTGATTCCCATCTTGGGTCTGCTCTGGAAATGATTGTTTGTTGATTGCGGGTACCCGGGGAGATCTCACAAACACACACAAGGCAGTGTTCAAAGATGTCCAAAGTTTAAAAAAAAGGATTTTTTGTTACGAAATGTGAATGAGTCGTTGCACAAAACCTGAAGTATTGCAGAGGATGAATTTATGCAACTTTATGTGATGTTTTAACAATGCGACTTTCATATCTGTTGAAAAAGAAAGTTTGGCATGCCAATTTACATCTCTTCTTTGCCAAAAATGTGTCAGACACATTTCTTCCTTAACAGTTATAACGAGCCCTGATCACATTTCTGAAACGTTTGCATTTATTTTAGTGATGGGGATTTGTCATGTTATAAAAAGTTGTTTGAAGAAAATTAGTATTTTCAAAGGCGGCACGGTGGCTTAGTGGTTAGCACTGTCGCCTTGCACGCCAGGGTCTGGGTTCGATCCTGTTTGGGTCTGTGTGCACGGAGTGTGCATGTTCTTCCCATGCTTGGTGGGTTTCCTACATGTGCTCCGGTTGCCTCCCACAATCCAAGGACAAGCAGATTAGCTTAACTGGCATTCCCAATTCGCCTATAGTGTGTAAATGAGAGTGTGAATGTTTTCCGGAGTTTCTATCACGGTTGTAATATTGGAATAAATACGATGGTAATCGGCAGCTATTGTAGATATTAGGCGGCACGTTGACTTAGTGGTTAGTACTGTCGCTTTGCATTGCCCGGGTTGAATTCCTGCCTCAGGTCTCTGTGTAAGGAGTTTGCATGCTGTGCTTGGTGGGTTTCCTCAGGGTGCTCTGGTTTCCTCCCACAGTGCAAAGACATGCAGATTAAGCTAATTGCTGTTCCCAAATTGCCTGCAGTGTGTAAATGAGTGTGTGTGTGTGAGTGTATGTGTGTGTGCACTGTGATAGATTGGCACCCTGTCCAGGGTGTACCCTGCCTTGTGCTCTAAGCCTCCTGGGACCCTGAATGCAGGATAAAGCGGTATAGAAGATGAGTGAGTGAGTGAGTGAGTGAGTATGAATGAGTGTGTGTGCCATGCGATGGGATCCCAACGGGGATAGGTTCCAGACCCACACAACCCTGTATACAGGATAAAGCGGTATAAATCTATGATGAGTGAGTGAGAGGATTTTTCTCTTCCGTTTAAACATTTATATTATATACAGTATTTATTTTATTTCTTTGAGAATGAATATGAATGGCATACTTTTCACTTTTTTAAGCGTGTCAAAGTATTTTATATATTAAATAAGACAATAAAAAAAAATGACATAAAAGTATTAAACCGTGTAACCATGTAATAACAGCTTTATTTTTAGCATGTCTCGCGCTGACTGCTGCATCAGTTTGTAAACACTCCTACGCTCGCTGCGTGTCGCCGTCATTTTGCGTCACTTCCGCTTCTCGAACACCTACTCGTTGACTAGGTAGCGTTCTGCAGCTGCAGTGGCGATGTGAATAAGCGGTGCTTGTTCGTGCTGTATGGTCTTAACCGAGTGTGTGTCCTGGTGTATCCGACAGTTTCAGCCATTTCCCCTCTCATGCTCGCAGGTTTGTCAGGAACCGAAGAGTGACTCCGAGTGCTTGGGCAACATCAGGGAGTTCCTCCGAGCCTGCGCTTCATACCGAGTGGAGGTGAGCAACCCGCTGCTGACTTGTTTATGTTTACTGTTTATTTGCTGCTTGTTGTTAGTATATCCCCAAACACAGCTTTGTTTTGTAAGTTTGTGGTGTTTAATACAGATCGGGTACAGACAGCCTGGCGCAAATTGGGAAGCTGGGAATCACATGAAGAGCTAATCCTCTCTAAACCGCAGTGCACGCTGGGACTTGTACTTCTGCTGCTTAGGTGTTGAGGGAAAAAAATAAATAAAACAATGGCTTGACATTCAGGCTGCAATAAATCAGCATGACTGCATGGAGCAAGACTGAATCTCATATTGCGAAATAATATTGACAGCTTCGAGCCTCCTCCCTGAAATAATGCAATCTCTAAACGAGTCCTGATTTGATCCGATTTTGATTTGAGTGGAAAAAATAAATTATTATTGATCATCTTGATTTCTGATTCCTGAACCTCACAGGGTTCCTGTTTAGTCCTTACCAGCTCCGAACACACCTGATTTATCTGTAACAACATTTTCTGAATGGAAGTGGGTGTGATGCGTGCAGGTGGCATAGTGGTTAGCACCGTGGCCTCGTACCTTCAGGGTTAAGGGTTCGATTCCCACCTTGAGGGTTGAGGGTTTGATTCCCACCATGGATTTGAGTCCCACCTTCAGGGTTGAGGGTACGATTCCCATCATGGGTTCGAGTCCCACCTACATGGTTGAGAGTTCGATTCCCACCATATGTTCAATTCCCACCTTCAGGGTTGAGGGTTCGATTCCCACCTTCAGGGTTGAGGGTTCGATTCCCACCTTCAGGGTTGAGAGTTCGATTCCCACCATGGGTTCGAGTCCCACCTTCAGGGTTGAGGATTTGATTCCCACCTTCAGGATTGAGGGTTTGATTCCCACCATATGTTCAATTCCCACCTTCAGGGTTGAGGGTTTGATTCCCACCATGGGTTCGAGTTCCACCTTCAGGGTTGAGGGTTTGATTCCCACCTTCAGGATTGAGGGTTCAATTCCCACCATGGGTTCGAGTCCCACCTTCAGGGTTGAAGGTTCGATTCCCACCATGGGTTCAATTCAAACCATCAGGGTTGAGGGTTTGATTTCCACCACGGGCTCGATACCCACCTTCAGGGTTGAGGGTTTGATTCCCACCATGGGTCTTTGTGTATGAACTTTGCATGTTCTCCCCGTGCTTGGTGTGTTTCCTTCTGGTACTCCGGTTTCCTCCCACAGTGTTAGTTGGCGTACCCCAATTTGCTTGTAGTGTGTGTGTGCAATGTGATGGATTTGCACCCTGTCCAGGTTGTACCCCGCCTCATGCCCAAAGTCTCCTGGTATAGGCTCCAGGCCCCCCCTGCAACCCTTAATACAGGATGAAGCGGTATAGACAGTGAGTGAGTGAGTGAGTGAGTGACTGTGTGTGTGTGTGCACGTGCCCCCTGTGATGGATTGGCACCCTGTCCAGGGTGTACCCCGCCAAGTCTCCTGGGATAGGCTCCAGGCCCCCCACGACCATGTACATGAATTATTCTTATTACATAATCGTGTACTCAGAGAGACAACCATTACATATGAAATTTGTCTTTCATCTTAGAATGATGGGGGAGGGGGGATTCAGTGATGTATCGCAGCTCTTTTCTTTGGTGATTCATCTATCACCATACTTAAAAAAAAAAAATTTATATAAAAATGTGATTTATATATCTTTTTGAGCATTTGAGGTGATGAAATGTTCCAGTCCCTCTATTATCTTACAGGTGGTGCGCTCTAAACTATTCACACATTGGCAATGCAGCACAGCGTCCTGTGTGGTAGGAGGGAATTTTTTTGTAAAGTGTGATTGGAAATGTAACAAAATAAAAAAATATATACATGTATTCCGTCAGGATATTAATAAAGTCATGACACCTACAGAATCAATACAGATCTAATCAGCACCTACTGTAGATATCATGATAATATCGTATTGGGTGGTTCCCGGTGATTCCCAGCTCTTTTAAAAAATTAATTTTTTTGTTATCCAGTGGCTCAATTTGTTTAACAACCTTGCTGATTGAATAAAACATTTAAAAAGATTGCCTGTACATGGGTGCCACTTACTACCTGGAGGCACTAGAGTATCATATGATGTCAGAACTCAGTGACAGAAGGCTTGTAGGACTTTTAATATACGGCGTACGTTTTACATTTTTCCTTTCTGCTCACCCTGATGTCTGGCTGCCCCACCAGTTCTTCTCAGCTACACATTGTTTCGGCATCAAAAGCTGGTTTTATCTGTCGCTCTGGCCCATGGTCAGCCTCAAGACAAACCCTCTATTGTGGTGAGTGGGACTGTGTGTCTGAATGAGCCTGTCTTGCAGTTCATTAATGGCTTTCAGGGACAGGCACACTCCAGCGCAGTGAGTGGCTCTCCAGAGAATAAGAAAGGGAGGAAACCCAAAGAAAGCCAGTCAGTTTCCTCTTTTAGGATTAAAATAAAGGTTCGACAGCGATCGTGCACTCAGTGTTAGATTAGAGAGTATTATTATTATCAGAGTAATGTACATCACTGTGTCACCTGTACAGCAGGGTGAAACTTTTAATCTAGTTCCTGTTAAACTTGAATATAATAAACACAATGGAGTATTAACTGTCGTCTGTGAAGTTCATTGTGTATTGCACTTACAGCACAAAGCTGTTGAATTTTCCAGTCTGATTGATCAGCAGCTCCGACACACGTCCCAGCTGTCAGTCACGGGTTTATATTGGTCGTCTCCTAGTTTCTGTTATCTGAAAGAAAAACTCTTAGTGCAGGAATTTGTGCATAATTTAAGCCGTGCAAAAATGTGAGTTGTTATTTAGGAAGGAAGCAATGCTCTGACAAGACAGTGTATGTCAAGCTGCTCGTTCTTTGCTCCTTTTTTTTTTTTTGTGCCACCCACAAGTCATCTCTCGCCGTCACATGACAGCAGCTAGTTGGGAAAGGGGAAGGGAATTGCATTGTACGAGACGTGGTAAAGCCGAACAATCGCATCTTTTTTGTAACCCGTGCTGCCTCACAAAGTAGAATACAGTATGATGCAACAAGGAAAGCGCCGTCTGCCGTGTTTCGGATACGTGAGCTCTAGTGATGCGCGGGTCGGGTATTTTTCCAACCTGCGGGTCCCGCTTTTATGAAATTATTTGGCCCGCCCCAGCCCCGCACCACTGTGTCTATTTTTACAACCCGCCCCGCCCCGCACCCGCGAGATTTAGCAGCTTGACCTTTTTTTCTTTTAATGATGTAAATTCCCGACCTCAATTTCTCCCGCAACAAATTCTTCCATCTTCACTTTTATTTCTTTGTTTTTGTTGTGACTAGCAGCGGTAGCTGCTTGGCGCTTTCGTGACTTGTCACGTGATGTAACCTTATCAAAGAACTTAATAAAATATGAAAA
>JAQMYG010000010.1:10436597-10451432 GCA_030014215.1 Clariallabes teugelsi
AATTATAATTTACATTATCTCCTACATTTTGGTGTGTTTATATATATATAAATCAGATATGCAGTACTTATATGTAGGTACAAGTGACACCAGTTTATCAGGTTGTAGTTTCTGTGATTGGATTCTGTTTGTGTGTTAATTGCTGCACTTTAATCACTTTCATTCAAGGAGTTTGGTGGACACTGTTTATGCACTGAGGGATGAAGTTCAGGAACTCAAGCAGGTACAGTTTTTTTTCATTCATGTTTTTGATAAGGAAATATGTTTCAGTGGATGAGATTTCAAGATGGATTTCATGCATCATGCATTATCTCTTCTTTAACCCATAAAACTCCAGCATTTTTAGACTTTTTTTTGCTACACTATGTTTTAATAACAATTTATATATCACTCTATATTGCACAATCCTGAGCCCTATATGTAAGGGATAGGAATCACCGATCACCTCCCGATATGATATGATCACAATTATTGGGTGCCGGTTTGATTAGAATTGCGATTTCATAAATATCCTAATTCTATATTAAATTTTGGTGTGGCAGTACGTGAATAGGCAAAGAAATAGCACATATATGTATAATCATGTTTTTTGGTGATTGCTCCTTTGACTAAAAAATAATACTAACGTTTAGTGTTTAGAAGTTTGGTTCTACCAAACATCATAACCGAAAACCCAAATGGACAAATTATGTCTAAAGCCTCACCTGTTGACAGACAGGACTTCCATACTGTATAAGAAGTTATTATTATATATGTTTTTATTTATTTTTAAATATTGTGTTCCTGGCAAATTCTGAAAGTCATGGAATATTACACTTTTCATCAAGAGGTTTTTCTCCACATTTTTAAAGAAGCTATTTCTGGTTTATTCCACCTTTTACTAGTTTATTGACTTTTGCTCTTAATGTAAATGTCATATTTGCAGCATTGTGACAAGTAGAAAGATAATTCTAAGAAAGCGTTGTGATGGAAAGACTGATTTACGTGGGAATCATTCACATCTGTGTGAGACTCACAGATTTATACAGACTTGAAAAGTTTATTTATGTCACAAACGTGTACATGATCATTACAATTTTTGTGGATTTATTGCTGTATTATTTATTATGAGTCAGTTAAACAGGATGCAAAGTATGAGCTATATTTCAATTGAATAGAATAGAATATTTTCACTAAATGAAGTAATGTTTAATTGCTTCAAAACAGATATCTGGTGCCATGACCCTGATTAGTTCATTAAATATTTTTTCTCTCTAGGATAACAAGAGGATGAAGAGCAGTTTGGAGGAGGAGCAGAAAGCAAGGAAAGAGCTGGAGAAGATTGTCAGGAGAGTATTAAAGAACATGAACGATCCTTCGTGGGATGAAACAAATCTGTAAAGTTTAATGAGGATTGTTATGCATGTGGTCCATGCCGGCACAGAGGATAAAAAAAAAAAAAAAGAAACACTGTAAAACTTGGAACAGCATGATGCAGCTGAAGTGCTAGGCATAACTTCGGACCAAGAAAGCCTTTTCAGCTGAGCATATAGAAGATGATAATGGCGATGCTAACCGGGTTGGAATGGATCCAGTTGTTGAGAAAAGGCTCTTTAAGTTTGCCAGTGCCAAATTTGCATTATCTTTGCCAAATAGCCTCTGAACTGCAAGTAAATCAAGGAACGGATATTAAAATAAGTGGCCAAATGCAGCTTATGGGTTTGCCTTAATTTTTTAAAAACCTTTTAAGATAAATATACTAATGTATAATCATGGTTAAGTATGAGTTACCGTGTATTAGAAAAAAAAGTTTCCTATTCCCTGCTGTCATTGCCGTCACATCCTTTCTGTACTTCCGCCGACAGCGTGTACCAGCATGTACGATTTTCGCAAATAATCTGATGTCACGCGGTTCTCAGTTTGATAGTAAACTGGGAGTCTCAGGGAGTCCATGAATAAAGTAAATCTTTCAGTCAGGATCTTCTTAGTAATCTGTAGCAACACTGTGAAAAAACAGATGCATTTCCAACAAGAGCAACACAGCAGGTACAGTACTGTAAACATTCAGAGGAAACTGATTTTTCTAAAACTCTTTTCTTTATTTGTGAATGAATTTTTCTTTCTTTTTTTTTCCTGATCAGTTTATCGTTTAGCACCAGCCGAACGTTGACTTTTTTTTTTAAAGATATTTTTAATTGTTTGTTTTTTTGCTTATTGATTTGTATAAAAAATCAGGCTATACTTCAAAAGTGCAGATGTGCCTTTTTGTAAAAAAAAAAAAAAAAAAAAAAATTATTTCAAAATCTTCCTTGGCATTTTGTCTGCAATTCCAAGACCAATTTAAAGACAAGTGCTTATGCAGCAGATTTTTTTTTATATATATATATATATGCGTCACTACTAACTGACAACTCAACATTCTTACATGTTATCTAATTTATGTATTTAAATGAAATGAAAATGTTTACTGCAAACATTGATTCTGTCCCTTTGTCTGTGTTCCATGTTGAGCAGGAAAATTTCTATCAATAGCTTCCTGATGTACTTACTTTCTCTACATTTCTTCTACTATTCGATTTGTTCTGCTCTTTTTATGACTTCTTTAATCTATATGATAAATTATGTGAATTTAAATAAAACATTGCTTATTTATCCTTTAAAACATCTCTGATCTGGACAAGTGTGCTGTTGACTTCTACCATACTTAAGTACACTAATACAAACATCCCTCCAAAGAGAAAATGGTTTCATCATGTAATATTGTGAGCCCGAAAGTTTTTGTTCATTGTTTGGAAGATTTATTTCCATGTTAATATAGCCAGCAATGCTTCTGTTAATTAAATTTGTAAAATCAATGCAGAGAGCAACAGAATAAGATCATTAGACAGCAAACACAGCTCAACTGTAATTAGTAAGGTAACTAATTTAATAGGTCAGTAAGAAAAATAAGACAGTTTTTTTCCCCCTCCCTCCCTCCCCCCCCATTTTAAATTAAAAAAAAAGAAAAAGTTTAAAGGTTAGTAACATGTTAGTAAGAGGAATAAGTTGTAGAAGTAAAACAGGGTAAGTACTATTTCTAAGTACATGTTATGGAAGGGATCATATGACCATATGATGATCTGATTTGTGTTGCGCTTCTTTTATCATTTTTCTGATATTGTTACAATTCTAAACAATCTTAGCTTGTAATTTGCCCCTACCATGCAAGATACTGCACTACCTGACAGTGTGTGGATAGTTAAAAGTTGATTTGTAGGATTGTAGCTGAACTGCAACATTTTACCATATCAAATGCAAACATATTTTAATTACAAATTAGTTACAAAAAATTTGCCATACAAAAAAAACAACAAACAAAAGCAAATTGATATATAACTGAATTGTGTTTTTCCCATCTCTATTCAGTACAGTAAGGTATGTAAGACAAATAATGGAAGCTAATGTTTACTAAGTAAAGTGGCTAAGTAAGTAAAGTAATAAATCTAAGCTTTAAAACTAAACCAAATCAAAGCCTAGCATCAGTTTTCAAAATCTTGAATTGCTAAGGTTTCCCCAAACCCTTTATAGAGCTTGCTTGCTCATTGGAATCTTCATTTTCTGCTGAATGAGGTTTGTAGATAAGCTTCTGTTATTTATGCAAGTGGATCTTGAACTTCTAGACAAACTTTGCCATCCATCCATCCATCTATCCAAATGTAGCAATTATTTCCAGGGATAATCTCATACCCTGTTGCTCAATCACATCACACACTGTTATTCTATAATTACATATGGAATTTCTGGAATATTGACGTGTCCCTATAGGGAAACCCCGCGTGAACCCATGTATTGTTCCACTATTAGATAGGACAAAGTTTGTGGAGACCTGACCATTACACTCTTGTGTGCTTCAATGTTTCCGATTTACTCCACTTTTGCTTTAGTAGCCTTCACAGAAGGTGGAGGCATTAGTGAGATCAGGCACTGATGTCAGATGCGAAGACCTGGTGGTTTACCAGTTCATTCTCAAGATCTTCAGTGGGGTTGAGGAAAGAGCTCTGTGCAGGACAGAGCTCTGTCCGCTCTAATCTTGGCAAACCATATCTTCATGGATGTCACTTTGTACACAGTGATGTATTCATACTGGAACAAGTTTAAAAGATTCAAAAGGTTTCTATACACTTAGATGCTTCCAAATTTGTTGCAACAGTTTGGTGAAGACCTGCATTTACCGTAATGGTTAGGTGGCAGAAGATCTTTGGCAACATAATATACTGTATATTTAAGACCTGAAGAACCCTTAACAAATGAAAGTGCCTCATAAAGACCTTTGGTTCAAGATTGGACCATCTGCCCTATTTCATTATCCCATCTCATTTTATTTAACCAAGTATAAAGAACGTTAAAAGTAAATTAATCATGCATTAGTCATTCCTGTTCACAAATGACCTTTTCTTTATACACTATTTAACAGTAATCATTATACTATTTTTAGCAGTTTAGCGTTCCTCTAGGCAAATCCCATTCTCTGACTGTTCAGAGCCAGCATCAATAGAGCACAGGCTGCTTCTGAATCAGATTTGAATAAATGTACACCGGGTTCTGATGAGCTGAGATCAGCAGTTCTGGCTGCTTTGTATCCCTAGGTGGTTTTCTGTTCCAAACTCAATTTTGTCACATGAACCTTTTTGCTCTGCCCAAAATTATTGGCTTGGCGTAAGCCTTCCTGAAACAATTCTTGTTAATTCCTCTATTGTTGCTTCTCTAGGCATTGTGTGTGGCTAATCCAGATTTGTGGTGGAAACTGTGGGGCCAAGATGGTTTGCATGCGCATTTTAGCTAGGAGGAATCTCTACATACAAACACGCACGGGACGTGCCCAGCAAACGCAGAATGACATTGACGTGATATAGGAACATGTTGCATGATAGTAACTTTGATCCGATGTTTCTTTTTTGCAGCTTTTTAGTTTATATGTAGCTTGATCATTGCAGTGATTAGGCTCACTGGGCATGAGGTGGGAATATACAGTACACTGGATGGAATGCCAGTCCATAACATGCCATTTTTGTTTCATCCAGCTGAATTTTCTCAGTATAATCAAAAGTGTTATCAACCAAGTGAAACGTAAAAAAAAAAAAAAAAGACTAGACTAGATCTAGACTTCAAGTCATTCCACGGATTTTCAGTAGGGTTTACGTCTGGGCTTTGACTAGGCTATGCAAGGACATTCACCTTTTTCTCCTTCAACCACTGTGTGGTCAGTTTTGCTATGTGCTTAGGGTCGTCGTTATATTGGAAGGTAAACTTTTTCCCATTGACAACTTTCTGGAAGATGGTAGCAGATCGTCCTCTGTATTTTGCCCCATCCATGTTTGTTCTATACTGACAAGTGCTTCAGTCCCTGCTGTTGAGAAACACCCCATGACAGGATAATACCACCTCCATGCTTTACAGTAGTACTACTACTGTACACTAGTAGTAGTTTATTTCGGGCCTTTATTATTATACTATACTGCCTTCGGGATCCATTATAAGGAAGTACAGAATGTCTTTTCACTGTTATGCAGATGATATTCAAATTTATCTTCTTTTGAAACCAATGGATACAAACTGTTCAACACCACTGTTGGAATGTCTGAAGGAAGTCAAAGCATGGATGTAAATTTTCTTGTCAAAAAGTCTTAAGGAGACTAAACCTGAGTTCAGACCCAGTGTTGAGCCTGTGTTGACCCTGTAAAAGAGACGTGTTCCCTTTAATCATATGTTGAACCAACATATCCAAGTTTTACTGGACAGTGATTTTAAGCTGGATAAGCAAATTAACTCTGTTATTAAACTTATCTTTTTTCATCTTAAGCTCTTGTCCATGGTCAAGCCACTCTCTTATTTCAAGTCAGCTTGATTATTGTAATGCCTTCTGTGTTTGTGTTGGCCAGGCCTTGCTTGCATGATGGCAGTTGGTCAAAAACGCTGCTGTGCTTTTTTAACAGGAAGACATAACTCCTGGTGTCCTTCCACTGGCTTCCTTTGCAGTTTAAGCCCTGAATAATCTAGCACCATATATATTTCTTTTAAAGCCATACAGTCCACCACGGTCTCTCAGGTCTGGTGATCAACTTTTCCATACAGTTCCTAAATCTAGATGGAAGTGTTGGAGCAATCGTGCATTTACCCCCAGGTAAATAAATTTAACCTTGACCATGACATTTTGACTTTAACTCTTTGGATGGTGATCTGTATTGGATTTCCACCAGACATATTGTGTGATGTTGTGGCCAAATAATTCAATTTTAGTCTTATCTGGCCTCCTGAGCTGAGTCATGGTTGCATGTGGCCTTTCTTGAAGAGTGGCTTTTTTCTTACAATCCTCAAAAACAAGCCACATTTCTGATATTGTTGTCATATGTACACAATGACCACACTTTGTCATAAATTCCTGCAACTGCTTCAGAGTTGCTGTAGGCCTTTTGGTAGCCTCACCGACCAGTTTCCTGCTGCCTCTTTCATCCAGTTTGGAGTAACGTCTTGATGCGGGGTTGGGTCTGTGTTGTACAAAATACCTTCCACTTCTTCTTAATAGACGTCACTATGCTTCTAGGCAGTAATAAAGCCTTTGAATGTTTTTTGTATTGATCACCTGACTTGTGGCTGTGAAGAACTTTATCCCAGAGATCTTTTGACAGTGCCTGAAATGCTCCAGCTTTTATTCTGAGCTAATTCAAATGACCACAGCTGATCACAGTTAAAAGTCAAATGACTTTGTGTGCCATTGAGAATGTGATTAGCTTTACCTGTTTAAGTTTAAAGTAATTTTTAGTAGGGGGTGATCCAATCCCAGCTTAGGGATTGTTTAAAAATTTTTTTATTTTAATTTAATTTTAACATTTGTTTTGACATGATGTAATAACTTTCACTTCGATGTTAAATGTTGCACTGAGTAAATACAAAATACTGCAAAGCAACAAAATATGATTATTTTAAAGGGGGCGATTTCCTATATATACACCCACTGTACGGTAGCAATAATTTGGAGTCATTCATGCATATTTTGGGGAAATTAAAAGGACCTGGAGAGAACCCAGAGGTACACTGAAGGTGGTAAGTAAAGTAAAGTTTTTCCATTCACCTTGCAATTAACAATGCTTAAAAAAAAAAAAAAATCATTGGTTTTGAGGGTTGTCCCAGGAAACATTCTGTACTGGAATGCTTAACACATGAATGATAGATTTATTTTCTATTTAAATACCATTGCTAGTTTTTTGTTTTGTTTTTTTGCATTGTTTTTTCATGACTTCCCAGTTGCAGGTGTGACAACTGTTTGTGTGTGGGTGTGAAAAATGAAAAGATGTGTTTTCCTCTCATGGTGCTACATCCACCTTCTGCCTATTATAACAAACAATGAGCAGAATCAAAAGATTCCAAAGACATGCGATCCTCGGGGATAGCGAGCCATTGTGCGAGATTTTAATCGCTGGCTAAGGCCCAGGCAGAAAAGAAGGCAGGTTCTTTTTGTATGGGCACTGAGGCGATGGTGACATTTGGGGGAGAGAATGACGTTCTGAAGACATTTACATGAGGACAAAGCCGGTGGTGGCGAAGGAAAACAAGAAAGTGAAAGAAAATGTTAGCTGTCACTTAATTGGGCCTGGCTGAGTGGCTTCAGCTGCAGGTAGTGAGATGAGTAAAGATTAATGACTTCTTTTCTTTTCAGAAACTCTTTAAAGCCAGAATAGGATATGGGATGTAGGTGTAGCCACAGAACCATGAATAGGTGCTTCACTTCTTAACATCAGCATTACCATTTTTGATGAAGTGTTTAAGACGAAGTGGCAGTGTGCATGAGCGCTGACCTGGAAGCAGTCTTGACTGGTGCTTCTTAAATTTACAGGATAAGACACACTGATCCTAAAACTGTCTAACTTCAAAGAGAAATTGTTTCTTTATTCCCTTCACAATAGCAGCGTTCGGTCAAAGCCGGCCTGCCGATAGCTTAGCTCCTATTCATAAGCATACAGAATGAACGACAACAGCCTATTCACTCTCTCTCCCCGCCGCATACGCATATACACCTGAGGATTTGGGATGTATATACCGTGCCTTTATTGCGGTGACAAGTCAATTTCATTCTTTTTATGGATGCTGGCTGGCCCTCATTGACTCACAATGGGAAGCATGTAATTTTGCAGATGTTGGTGAAAAGCTCAAATGTCAGCCTCTTTTCAGATGGCCGCTGCTGCTTTTGCCCACGAATGAATAATGTATCATTCACCTTTGTCTAGAGTTTAATATTCGTACATGAGTACAAAGGCGCATAAAAACATGCAGAAAGGGCGTCTTAATTTATCGTCAAGCCTTTGCGATAACGGTGAAGCTCATGGACGGGTTTCCTTAACAAGAATGTGAAAGAGGAGGTTTTAGCCTCCCATACTTCTGTCTCTTTTGAGATGAGAACAAAAGGGAATTCTGCCTAACTGATGAGGGTTGAAACAACTACTGTTAATGGCTCAAGTCGAGAAAAAGAGGATAAGGCAGCAGAATCCATGTCTACACCTACTATACGTATATCTGCTGCTACATTGCTGTGCTCTCTCCATTCTTTCAGTATGCTTTGGTGGAAACTTGACTCGATTGATGATTCATTTGTTCATCCTTAGGAACTTCTTTATCCTGATCAGGGTCATTGTGGATCTGGTGGATCCTATCCCTGGGTATGAAGCATGAATGTACACTTTGGATGGGACTCCAATCCATTGCAGGGCATCTTACATTCATAGAAACTACTTTGGGCAAATTAGCACAGCTATTGGGAGGAAACTGGAGAACTAGAGGAACTCCATGGAAATGCCACACAACCAGTAACTTGAGCACATAGTGATCCCTGGAACTCCATAAGTACTGTGTAGTGCTACAATCCCTGCTGCTACCCTTTATGTACTGATGTACCCATATATTTAATGTTATATCATTAAGGGTCCCTGAGTTCCTTAAAGGGTTCTGCTACCAAACCCATTTTCTACATAGAAGCTTTAATGATTTTCCCAGGGGTACAAACAAAAAAACTCTAAAAAGAACTTTAAACCAGCTGGAATAAGTCATGGCTCAGTTTCTATGTATCCTTGCAAAAACTATGCATTCTGTGCCTTTATATCACTTGCATTACAATGTAACCAAAATGTACAATTTGAGCCACAATTAAAAATAGAGCAGTAGGATGGTAAAGTGGTTAGCAGTGTGGCTACGGGTCTGCGTGTGTTCGGAGTTTGCATGTTCTCTCTTTTTTTGGTGGGTTTGTGTGTGCATGTGCCCTGTGATGGATTGGCACTCTGTCTAGGGGTACCCTGTCTTGTGCCCCAAGTCCCCTGGGATAGTCTCCAGGCCTCCCGTGACCCTGTACAGGATGTGCGGTATAGAGAATGAATCAGGGTGCAAGAGAATAAAAAAAAAAAAACCCATTCATTCAGCTTTAATAACTAATTTCTCTTAGACAGGCCTGTGGTGTATTGTATTTAGAGCCTGTCCAGGAAAAACGGCACAAATCTTAAGTCGGTATAATTCACCCTCTTTGGGTTGCCATTAATTAATTTGATTCAAACAAACAATATGAACTTTAATATGGTCAAGAAACCTCATTCAGCCATTCTGGTTCCATCTTTAGAATAGTAGAAGGATTCAGCCATTTCTACAAACAGATTCATTTGTTCAGTCCTGTGTCATCTCATTCCCAGCAAGTCACTCAGAATACAGATGCACAAGGGCACTGGCTTCCTGTAGCTGCTAGATTTAAAACATTGATATCCAAAAAGCCAAAAATGGCCCCCACCAACCTGAAGGCACTTACATGGAACTACACTGCTTCATTTAGCCTTTGAGTCTGAAGCATGCTTGACTTGCCTAATCATCCCCTGAGACACAATGACGACATGCATCAATACGTATCTCTGTCCAGACAGCAAGTGGTGGAATGAACTTCCCCTGGCTCTCTGAACAACAGAGTCACTTGCTGTATTTAAACCAAGAATAAAGACTTAAACAAACTTTAACTGCTCATACAGCTTTTGTCGCTCTAGCAAATAATCCTCACAGGTTATAATCTTAATAGTGGACTCTAACCTGTTTGTGCTAGCATGAGGATGTGTGTTTCATTGATGCTATATAGCACTTTTTTGGCCTTGGTAAGCACATCTTCCACATGCTATTAAATGTACAATTTAAAGGAGCACAAAAATTATGATGTGATCCTGACTTGAGTACAGTATGTGGATGACCTGCTTTATCTTATAAACCCATTATTTTGACTGCAGGATTCTTTTTTTTTTTTTTTTTTTCTTTGCATTTTCTTGATCTTTAAACACAGACAAAGGAGAAATACTGTACTTGCGCTCAATTAGCACTCCAACTCTTGATAGATACCTGGCTCTATCTCCCTTCTCTGTTCATCCTCTGTCTTCTCTTCCAAATAGCACTTACATACAAACTTGCTCCATCCATCGTTCTCCATCATTAATCCCTCTTTTACAGTTACTCAGTAGACCACATTCACTTTTGATGCACAGTTTTATAATCGCTCGCACACCAGACAGAAAGCAGTGTATGAGACAGAATGGGCTGCATTGTGTTCCAGTGAAAGCCAGAGAGACCTGGCTGCCATCGATAGGCCATGTTCTCAATGGCCTCAAGTCACCGCGGACAGTTAACAAAAGCGACCGGCAGCATAATTGTAGTGCTCTGAAACCATTAAGGTGGCTTTATTATTTTATTTTTTTTCACCAGACGGGGATCAATCAGGTGTATACACCCCCCACGCACAGGTCTCCTATACACCGTCCCCTACTGCTCATACCCCACTGAGTCCATGTGCTCCATGCCAGGCTCCATTCCATTCCCTTCTATGGCCTGTATGGCCTGCCATCATTTAGATTTCACTTGCATTGTGTTACAAGGCTGCAACCAGTCTGCTCTTTCTTTCTCTCCCTCCACTATTCTGTCATTAATTTCTAGCCTTTTCAGTTTTACAAAAAAGATGAAAAGGAAGAAAACAAGAGTGAGCGCTGACTGTGTGCTCTCTTTAGCTATGTTTACTGGGCAAAATAGCACCGCAATCATTCTCTCTCTCTCTCTCTCTCTCTCTCTCATCAGTGGTTTACTCTAAAAAGTCTTTTCCTGTTTGTGTATTGAAAGGAAGGCAATAAAAGCCTTTCAATAGGCGTGTATAAAAAGGAGAGAGAGCGAGAGAGAAAGAAAAGAGAAAATAGAAAAGAGCCTTCAGGGGGTTGGCCAAAGGGCTTCTATTCTTCAGCTGGTAATCAAATTGAAGCTGAAATGAAATGGGGGGATTCTTATGAAAATGGCTTTTGTTGACTAAGATGCCTGGTAATTCATATACAATACACACCCTTTTGTGCGGGTAATAATTTATTCATGCTTTCATGGAAGAGAAGAGGTGGAGACGACCATGCAACCAGAGCACGGATGGAAAACGGTGGATAAAAGGCATCACGGTGACTGATTTGCTCAGTTGTTGGTGCAGGTACACTCTCTCCTTCATCCTCTCTTACTATTTCCATCTCTCTCTCATTTCTTGATTAAGTCATCTATCTCCTCCAAGCGTCTAAACTTCCACATATACGTCTCCACTTTGGACCTTTCAGGAGTTCAGATTCCAGTACCTGAGAGTCCTGCGCGTGCACCATGCAAGTGCTGCTGTGAGAGAAAGATTTCAGGATGAAGGAACAGAGGGAGGGACAGAGACAGGAGGGAACATGTGGGAGGGAGCGTCTCACATGGACACTGGATGCTGTCAAGCTGGAGGCTGGGAAGCTGTTCTTTCTCTTTCGCTCACATGCATGTACACACACAGGCACTTACTGCGACTTTCAAGAGCCTTTGGAAAGGACAGTAGAGAAACTCTCGTTGACTGTACTTAAGCAGGATAAGAAAGGCATCGGACAGACGTTTATAGGAAGAAAACAAGATGTTTTCCTCACAAGTGAGTACCTTGTGTTACTGTAACAGCTGTGCGGTGAATCTGGTGAACTTATGGCTGTATGCGCTGCTGCTTGAAAGTTCTAACAGTCAGTTTAGACGCTTATAAACTATACGTTCTTGAAGTGTAGTATGTTAAATGATGACTTATTATTATCTGTTTATTACATATTAATATGGGCTATAATATGAGGCATGGATTACCAGCAGCAAATCTTTATTATTATTGTGTTATTAAATGAAGTGTCTGTACTACTGTACAAAGCCTTCTTTATTGTGGCTATGAATGAATGAAAATGAAAATCAAGTGGCTTTTGCTCACAAGGCAACATTACATAATCCTTCTGATCTGCGAATATGAAGTTATTCCTTTGAAAACGTTATAACTCCGGGTGTGACACGGACTTCTCACTTACATATTGTTTTAACTTCCTAATGGGTATTGGAAGAATTTTCCATTAAACATTTTCTCCATAAGTCTTCTTCTTAAGATCGTAACAGTTCCAAAATATATGCAGTGCATTATTAACTGCCATTATCCCCACACCATTATGGAATATTCACCAGTTATGCTTTTCTTTTTTTGCGGACACCGTAAATGAAGCAAACGTCCATAAAATTCCCATTAAACCACAATATTTAAATCACCATTTGCACTCTTTTACATCTTGTTTATAATAATAATAATAATAATAATACATATATCTCGGCAAGGCGTGCACTTAAAACCACTTACTTGGTTAATTAGTGGAAACCAGTTTTGTTAAGTGTTTTTAAGCATCACTCACTGCAGAAAAATCAGCTGTGTTGACTGGATTACTCCTACAACAGAAGTTCAGCTCTGTTAATCTCACTACATAAGCAACCTGTCATGACATTAAGTCTGTTTCCAAGTAACCAGGAGTCTACCTCAATTGATGAAAAACAATGTTTGGTCAAGGCTTTAGAGGTTGTTCGTCCTCATAGTTGTATTGACTTTTACTTTGGCAGAAGCTAAGATGGATCGAAAAGAATATTGATTTCAAAGCTGCTTTTCTTTCTTCTGTTTTCTAATAGGCTCAGCGATTGTAAGGTTGCTACAGAGGAGTGGACATGCAGAGAATAGAATAGAATAGAAAAAGAATGAAAAGAGGGTAGGGAATAAAAAGGGTGCAAGGAAGAGAGAAGGTAGAGTGGCTCAGGGAGGTAATTTGTTTCTTATGAGAACCTGAGACCTGTATATGATATATGATATATGATATGATACAACAGACCTAAATATGAGGTGTTTTCATGTTAAACTGACACTTGTAATGAAATTTCTCGTAAATGAAATCATAAAGCTGATTGACATTTACAGAAGACTTCAGGCATATTATGGCAGTAAAACGTATAATCCATGAATGCGTGCCTCTGAGCTCACTGCTGTTCCCTTTAACATTCAGCAAGTGCACGTCTGATCCTTGAAAATTGATAGATAACTTGTCGTCAGCTTGTGGAGGAGATGCATCTGTCTGTGGGAACTCACAAACCACACAAACCAATCTGTCATTCACAAACCAAGTGATGTTTGCACATTACAGGAACTCGGTGGAGAGTTATTGCCGCATGCCAAGTACAGTCCTGACCTCGCTCCAACACATTTCCACATGTTTGGGGCATGGAAGGAGTTCCTGGGAG
Organism: Clariallabes teugelsi; assembly: GCA_030014215.1. Classification (NCBI taxonomy): domain Eukaryota; kingdom Metazoa; phylum Chordata; class Actinopteri; order Siluriformes; family Clariidae; genus Clariallabes; species Clariallabes teugelsi. Next base: position 10,450,200 of record JAQMYG010000010.1, read on the forward strand.
GCCAGTGTTTCAGACATGAACCAGGCAGTCTGATCATGGCTCTGGCGTGGTGAGAAAACTTTATACCTTTATGGTATCCAAGGACTAGTGAAGTGCTGGAATAAGTGCATTAGTATAGCAGGGGATTGTATAGAGAAATAAAGGTAGTTTTACTTTCTGCATGATCAAAAGTCCTGGTTTGGCTTGAACTCCCTCATACTGTATGTCTAACCCTTCAGATCTGGTAAGGGTGTGCACAAATAATAAAGCTCCTCTAGCAGTAATGAGTTTTTTTTTTTTATTGCTGTTGCAGTATCAAATCTCCAGGGTCTCCGGTTCAAGTTTCACATGTTTTTTCATCCTCTGAGTCCTCTGGTCCTCTGGTTTCTACTTTTCATCCACCATTATTAAAAAAAAAAAAAAAATACCAGTAGATGGACTGTTAAACTTAAATCGCATCTAGATGTGAGTGATTCTGTAAATGTGTGTATTCACGATGCCCTGCAATGGACTGGTGTTCCATCCAGGGTGCATTTCCTGCCTTGCTCCCAGTGGATCAACTACAACCCTGACCAATGAATGAATGAATGAATGAATGAATGTGTGCATTAGCTTACCAGTATTGTTTGCCAAAATAAGTTGTGCCTCATACCATGACATATTATTAATTAAATAGCAGATTCTACATGGGGTCAAATTTAATATAGGTTTTTAATTACACCCCCACTTAGTCAATCCTACTTCAGATTTTCAGTTGAAAGTCCTTCGTGAGGGGCAGCATGGTGGCGTAGTAGTTAGCACTGTCGCCTTGCACCTCCAGGGTCCTAGTTCGAGGCCCCCTGTGACCCTGTATACAGGATAAAGTGGTATAGACAACGACGATGAGTGAGTGAGTGAATCTTACCTGAGAAGTCTGACAAAAAAATGTTCACAGATGTTCGGATGCAATAGTACCATGTCAGATTGCTGCCCCCTTCTGGCAAATGTGATTGAGACTGTGGACTAGAGTTTCAAGATGGTACTCTGGTCCTAATTTTATACTCACACTATGTTTTACAATTGAAATTCTACACCACCTAATAGATATGCTTTAGACCTTCCTAAGTCTACTAAATAATATTTATGATTATATTTCATACAGGAACTGAAAGAGTAAAACTCTTAGAATAATACCATGTTTAGTGAACAGGGTCTGGCTTGCAGCACTGAGTAACTAAATACTGCAGCACTGAGTAACTAAATACTGCAGTTAAA
>JAQMYG010000010.1:10478336-10490186 GCA_030014215.1 Clariallabes teugelsi
CACACACACACACACACACACACACACACACACACACACACACAATTAAACCTAATCTGGAATCCGGCATATGCAGTTCTAATCCAAGTGTTCTTCTCCGTGTATCGGCTCTTGCCAAGGAATTTTGGAATGTCATCCAACGCTCCGAACTAAGACCCTGAAAATCCATAAAATGTTCCAGTCAAGATAATTACAAATCCCCTACACCGGTATGGTCATCAAAAAGCTGCAGCTTCGGCATTGCAAGTGGGGAGAGATTATGATTTACAGACATAGACTGTGTGATGATAGGATTGGAACTGATTTAAAATGATTTCAAAAGATTTTTTTTTTCATCCTGAGAAATCATGTAGCAAAAAAAATAAATGAAAATGAGATAAGTTTTATGTTATGGACAATTTATGAAAGTGGGGTTTCACGCGAAGATATTATACAGATTTATTGGACCTTCGAGATAAAAAGTTAATAAAGCAAACGTGTATTGTTATTCTGCAATCCTGCATTTGCGGGCTAGCGTCATAAACTTCTGACTCTCAGAAATAGTTATTAGTTATATTAGAAATAATTCGACAAATCACATAGGTAAGATAAACTGAAATTATATTTTCTCAGAGAAACCAACAAGGGTTGGTAAATAAAAGTGATCATTTATAATAAAAGTTTTTTTTTCTTCACTTTTCGCATGCATTTCCAATAAATAAATAAATAAATAAATCCTGAACATTTCTAGTGCTCGCTGAAGTGTCACCCAAAAGAGTGTCACACTCTTTTATTACGCTTTTAAAATGTCACCGAATACCCATAACCTCTTGAACACCGGGCACACTCTGTAAACTCTTTCTTCTCCAGGGTTTGAAGAAACCTTGTGTGTTCATTAGAATTCATTATATTGTCATCGTTTCAATTATCGCGCAATGTTCCTCCGTGTTGAAATAAGAGCTGTGAGAAAGAGCTGTTTGAGGTCTGTATGGTCATTTGAGATCCTCTGCGTTAGCCACATACCGTTCTACCTCAGCGTCTCGCCGATTTTTAATCAACCGGTTTGCATATGGACTCCTTAGAGGTCAGGGCACCGAGGAATGATGGGTCAGAGCTTCTTCCTACACGGCCGACTGGGTGGTCAAAAGCAGCATGGCGGGGGGGGGGGGGGAGCTGCCTGGTGTTGTCTGAGGCGACACGCTAACTCTATTCGTGTTTGCTAGCATGTACTGTAGCACTGCGACGTTTCATAGCCTGAGGAGTTTCCAGTGTCAATGACTCTCTATTTATTGTCCTCCTAGCATTACGTGTGCTATCAGTCAGTAATAGTTAGAGCTTTGTGTGTAGGTTAATGCCCAGAAACAGAGGGAAATTATATCTGTGTGTGGCTGATGGGGACAATAGCGAGGAGTGAGCAACTGAATGCTGGAGAATGAATGGGAGCGAACGATACGGGCGTATTTGGAAAATTACCCATGACACTCTGGGTATCACACACACACAACACGGTCCCACCGGGACGACTTGCCAGACAGGGTGGATTGACACACACACTTGCTCGCCATGGCTCCTCTGTCTGGCTTGGGAAAATGAAGACGTTCATTAACCAGAGAGGATTAGCGAGCGCTTAAATCATTATTATGGTAATATGTGGCTGGTTGTCGGCCGATAAATGTAGACTTAACCTTATCGAGAAGAACACCTTTAAGTACAGGTCTCTCGCTGGAATTTCAACTTTGCGCGATTGTTTTAGAGCTTCCTGCTTTCATTTACCAGAAAACCGCTAGCATGCGGCCTCATGCTGGCCTTGATGTCGGCCACATTTTACTCAAACTTTAAACCTGTAAGAAAGAACTTGAATTCCCAAGGTCGGAGCTAGCGCAGGCTACTAGGAAACATTATCTATTATTATTCTAGTGCTCTCAAGGCCACCCAGCATGCTGAATATATGGATAGAGTGATGTGACAAATAGAGATGATCCTCCGCTTCATATAATTGGGGCGTCGAGTGGGATCTGTAGTTCAGCGCCGAGCTTCAGAGGCATTGTGTACACGCTTGCATAGCCTAGCCCTGAGGTTTCCTACTGCTATTGTTATGTCTCATAAAACTCAGTGTCTATTGATGAATAAATGCTCATAATTGGATTGACTGTACCTCTACTCCGTTGCCATGTTCTTTTGAAGGACAAAGATGTTTTCGGATAAATAGATGGCTATTTATTATACAACCATTCTGTGAAACGTGCAGATTTTGCACGTATATAGCCGTAATAATCGAGTAGGTTGTTTTCTAGTTATCCACGACATATACTGATGGTATTACATAGAGAAATATTAGCATTTTTCCTGTCTACACACAGGCATTCCCTGCATCGGAAAAAAAGAAAACTTTGTCTGGAAAAGAAAAACTTAGTTTTGACACTTTTGATTAAGGAGCCGGCAAGGAACACCTGTACAGCTGCTTGCACAATAACTTCTCTCCTTGGAAAGATTGATTTTCTACATTAAAACCTCTCCGCTTTTGTCTAAAGCTACGTGGCCCCTTTTGTTATGCTAACGGACCCTGTGGAAGATTTCCAATTCAATTCCACCTGCGCTCTGGTCAGCTCTGCGATCCTTTTGTGTTCCCTTGCAAAGTCCCTTCTTGTCTTCCAAACGGCAATTTAGCAATGGCACTCAGCAGAAAGTAAATTGACAGATGGATGAGGAGAACCTTCGTCACCATATTGGAAAGATCAAGTCCATTAGCGATGAGATATTAACACTGATATCGCACGAGGATGAGGAATTTCACCTAGACTGGTATTAGAGGAACAAGTAATAGAAATACTAGTTATAGTAATAGAAAATGGAAAGAAATATATAATTTTGCTCAAGCCATGGGGCGATCACTTTCAGAGCAGTACGTGTACAGATCTGGAACTAACAATAGCAATTAAATTGCAATCTCCAAGCGCCAACTCACAAATCCCCATGGTGCTGCTCTGCTTTATCACATATTGCTCTATTACAAATTTTCTAATACTTTGGTATTTTCTGGTAAACTTAAGACGCTATGTACAAAATCTCATACAGCCATAACATTATGACCATCTGCCTAATATTGAGATCTCCTCCCTTTCTTCACCAAAAGGGTAATGCACTGTGTGTTCTGGTACCTTTTTACTGGAACCAGCATTAACCTTTTCAGCAAATTAAGCTGCAGTAGCTTTTCTATTGAATCAGACTACATAGTCCAGCCTTCACTTCCCACATGCATCAGTGAGCCTTGGGTGCTCATGACCCTGTTGCTGGTTTTTACCATTTTTAATACCAGCAGATTGGTAACATCCCGCATTTTTGGAGTAGTGCAGCCATCACAATCTGGCCCTTGTCACAGTAGCTACAGTTACATTATCTCATTACAATGGCACTCGGAAGTGGGTGGGATAGATGAGGAAGCAGGTGAAGCCTGAATGTGTTCAAAACCGAAAGAAATGGGCAAGCATAAGGATTTTAGTGACTTTGACAAAGGCCAAATTGTCATGACTAGACTACTGGGTCAGAGCAACTCAAAAAACTACAGCTCTTGTGGAATGTTCCTGATCTGCAGTGGTCAAGACCTACCAAAAGTGGTGCAAGAAAAGTAAACCAGTTGACCAGTGACAGGGTCATGGAGGGCCAAGGCTCACTGATCTGAAAGGTGGGTTGTCATATAGTATGTAGTGTACTGTATGTATATATGCTACCATATGCTACCGCGTGCTACTGTACCATTACCTGTGAATGGAGTGTGCTGCTCCAATGTTTCGGCAGATATGTTATTTCTTTACAGTATAAAATAAAAAGTGCCAAAAGTGACACACTCACAGTATGACTTAAAATGTGATGATGATGCTGCATACTGCCATCATTTTTAACAAATTAAAAACCAGTATACTGTATATTATGTCTGTACACACACACACACACACACACACACACACACACACACACACACACACACATACATATATATTAAATAGTTTTTTTAGAACCAAAACCAGTTTAACATTTAAAACGTGTGAAGTCATGCAAGCCAAATTTATTTCCCAAAGTTATGTAGTGCTCTCTTTAATTTAGGGCATTTTGTCAAATTGAAAAAGTCAATCATGGCGTCATTATTGGAGAAGAACACATTTGTTATGGTAATTCTACTCATAAAATAACGTAATTAACACCCTAATTATGATTTTAATGGCAGCGATTACAAAGCTGCAGTACACCACAATGCCTAAGAAACACAGCATACTGTTTTACCACCCTGAATACCCCCTCCAAAGTCACTATCATTAATTAGAAAATGAAATAAAGATTTAATTATGTTCTTTTTTCCCCCTGCTTTCAGACTATTTGAAATTCCATGGTGGTTGGGAAATGGCAGTATTCGAACAAAATCCCTTTTTGCAGTGCATCCAAACTGATAAAAAAAAAAAAAAAGAAAATTCTCAGCACGTCATTGGCTGATAAGCTCAGTGTGATAAGCCTATTCACATGCCACTAAACAGGAACTGCTTTGCAACCGTGTTTGAGGGACAAAAGAACAGAAAAGCTTAAATGAGTATGTGATTTGCAGGGAAGACCAAGTACACAGAGAAACAAATTAAAAGAAATCAGGATGTAAAGTGTTTGCTTAGGAGTCATTCTGCCACTGAGATATCTGCGCCAGAGTCCAAGGCACCGATGTGTAGATGTTCTATGCAATCTGCACTTCTAGTCAGAATATTTAGCAACACTGCATAACCACAAGCCTGTTTAAATTTTAAACAAATAAAAAAAAAATCTCATTAAAATACACTGACACAGTTGTACTGTAAGTAAAATACTATAAGTACAGTAAAAACGGTATGTTACTGTAACCATTATTGTACATTTAATACAACAAATAAACAGTGGTACTGTAAATAATAGCATTTCTCAAAAATGACCATATTTACTCGAATTTACTTTAATGTTAATTAAACAACAACAACAACAACAACAACAACAAATCATATTAGGCATTTCACTGAAGCACTACTGACACTGGAACTTGAAGATCTTTAAATCTTTTTTTGAGGTTAATAAACAAAATAAGTATTTTTTGTATTTTTGCACAATTCGTATAAATATTTCTACTTCCTTGGCTAACCTTGATTTGCAGAATAAAATGACAAAAATAAAAAATGTTGAAAGAATCACAAAAAAAAATATCCATATCTTGGAAAGTAATGAAATTTTGAAATTTCCAGTATTTCAGTGAATGCCCTATAAAGGGAAAAATACCTTAGCCATTAAAAAAATAATTATTGGCTAACTTGTAACTCTACAAATTGGAGCTGAACTAGGTAACATGATTGATTTTTCTAATTAATACCTACTTATCTGGCTCACGTTTATTCATCTGAAAAATAATCTTATTTACAAGGGTGATAATACACTGTAGGTTTCAAATATAGTTGTATGTAAAAGAAAAATTTGGGAATATCTGGCCAAATTACCTATTTTACTGATTTTTAGTAGTGAAAAGAATTAAACATCTGCAATAAACTATTTTTTAAACAATATAATTTATAATGCAATTGTTGATGCAGAGAAATACACTGTGTGGACAAAAAAAAAAGTCACCACCTAATTCAGAACCTTTCCCAGGATAATTACTGAAGTGATTAATATGGTTCAGGTGGCAACAAGTTATTTAACCTTAACTGATAAAGTGAGTAGCTTCTTATTTTCAACCATGTCAGTAGACATATCCTGTGGTTATAATGGTGGCAAAGACCAGAATGCCCTCTGTGTCAGAAGGGTCAAAAACTACCGGATGGGTAAAAAAGTAACTAAACATTAAACATTGGTGAAAACGTCCATTTAATTAATACAAATCTATTGAAACTAATTGTACATGTACTTTATCACATAGAAAAATAAAAGCAAATCTTTAAATTTCAACATAGGCACCGGTGGCGTCGACCAGTTTCCTCAAACGGCCGGGATGGAATGCACACTCTGACAATTTTTTATTGTCTCCGGACGTAGATGTGCATTTGTCCCTTTCACTGTACGCCACCATCTCTGCACAAGAACAATGGAATTCCACACTTCATAGCGTGCTGCGATCTTATCTCACTCCTGAACAAGTCAATCGGTTGGCCATCTTTGTTTACGTTGCATGTGTTGCCTCTAAAATTGGGTTAAGAATTATAAAACACATTATTACATCCTGCAAGGATTGTGGAGACCCATCAACTCCGAGGAAGAAAGGGTCATGTGGTGTGATGAGTCCAGAGTTAACCTGTTCCAGAGAATCAGTGTAAGAAGAGGGCAGATGAGGTGATGCAGGTGATGAGGTGATGTGAGTTGCATCTCTTGGTCACTGCTAGGTTCAGCAACGTTATGTGTTTAAGAAATTAGGTCAGCTGAGTTCATGAATATACTGAATGACCAAGCTTCAAAATGTTGCCACGGCCATAATCAAAGCAAAAGCAAAAGGTGGTCTACTGAAGTATTAGTGTGTAAGACTTTACTATGACAGGTGTTACACTGTGGAAGTACTTTTTTTTTGACAATCAGAACTCTTTCTAAACTTGATTTATGATGTTCCACCCACTGTTTAATGCAGAATGCTTTAAGTTCTACAATAACCCTTAGCAATCTTGCCTACCTTCCCTGTTTAACATTTACCAACAGATGTTCAAAAATGCTCAGCATAGTTTCAGCATATATTACCTGAAGTATTTCATAGTATATTTTGAGGTATGTTTTTGATTATTGTCCTGTTGTAATAGCCAGTCTCTTCTGCTTCAGTGTCACGACCAAATGTTATATTTGCTTCCAGAATATGCTTATATTTACTGGAATCCACGCTTCCATCTACCTCTACAATGTTTTCTGAGACACTGACTTCAACAAAATAGATCCAATCTCAAGCTAAACAATTGCAGAGGTGCTCTTTCCAACAAATGCATCACATGCTGTTACATTATTTCTCTAAACATACCTTTGGTTATTATGGCCAAAGTGTTTGTTTTTCACTTCATTGGTCCACAGTTCCTGTTTCCACAATGTCTCTAGCTTATCTAGGTATTGGTATCATGTTTGTGCAATACTGCAGGGTAGAATGGGGCACTGCCACTCTTGCGTTAGTTAGCTTTCTTGCAGGTGCTTGTGAAAATACTGGGAATTTGTTCTGCCTTTTTGTCGATCGTACACGCAAGTCAATTTGAGAATTTTCTGGGTCTTCCATAACTTGCCTTGACCTTCACAATTACCCATAGTTTCAGACAGTGTAAATTATGAGCTAAAAGCATTTTGATATCTTTTTATAGCCGTTGCCTGATTTGAAGGCATCAATTAGCTTCATTTTTAAAATCCTCAGGCAGCCACTTAGAGGAACCCATGGTACTGGAGTGTTAGCACACGGTTTGACCTGACTAACGAGTCCTAACGATTCAATTAAATTGTAACAATATAATTAAGTCCTGAGATTTTACTGGACGAATGTCCATTTTTTTTGTAAATTTTTTAACAAACTTTCTCAAATATAACTTTCATCAAAAGCAATTGTGCATTAACAGAAATAAAAAAAAAAACTTTCACCTTAATATTGAGTATTATAATATTATAGTAATATAATATTGTCACAATATTCTAAATTTTACAATATAGTTAAAATAGTTACAATATCTTTAATTTTTCTGCAATAGCAACTGTGCAATAACACCATTTTAAACTGTGCAATGTTACCTAGTGCAATTAGTTTTGAAGCAACTACAGTATTGTATTGTTTTTTTTTCTTTTGTATTTATACACTGTTCTATCGCTACTTTATATTTGCAATTTTTTTATTTGATTCCGTAACGCAGAAATTTCCCCACTGCGGGACGAATAAAGGTTTATCTTATCTTATCTTATCTTATCTTATCTTAATTGGATATTTGTTTTACATCATTTAATCTCTATTACATTATTTCACTTCTAAGAAAAATGTGGGATATTCCCTAAGTTTAAGAGGGAGTTGCATCATATAAATGTACTGAAGATGGACGTGGGACAAAGAAAAGTGAGTTCTACTTTATTTGCTTTATTTTCAGTGGAATTTTGATTTTCACTCATGAGGTCTATTTGAACATACAGAATGGAATCACTAAAACACAATTTCACACCTAAAAAACAGAAACAACCTCAATATTTTTCCTCCAGACATGTGAACGTTATAACTACTACTGCTTGCAAATGCAAACAGCCATTTTTCATTAAAATGTGATTTGTGTATTTAATTTCCTCACCTCACCAAATGTAATTTTTGGGCATGCCACTGCCAGCACAACACACAGTGTTCTTTGGAATCATTTAGGATGGCAGAGTGACTTATTTTAAGCGTGCACATGGTGATGACAATGCTTCATATATATATATTTTTTAAGTGCAAGAAAGGCTAATGCTTATCAGTTTTAGGTTCACAGCATGAGGAATGTTCATGCAAACTATTCAGCGGTGTCATTATTCTACAGATTTACCCTGAATCCTGGTTAGGGTGAAAACCTTGATCAGTAGTGTATACCTACTACAAGCTGTTTGACTACTGTTATTAAGTTCAAACAAGCTGTATGAAATTGTACAGATTTAGCTTTGTCTTTGCTATGTGATCTTCTACTTTTTGTTCATTTTAAACCTGCTACTGAAAGTATTATGCAAATGAAACCATGCTAAGCACTCCCCACCACATTTTACTTATTTGTCGCCATGCTAGCACTCTAGGATAGTAGGAGCATTCCTTCAAAGACACACTCTAGCTCCCCACCAGTTCGTCTAGCTAAAAGACAGTGTACTCAAGTGGACAACAAATTGCAGACGGCGGAGATGTGAAAGTGCTCCACATTACGAGAGACCGATAAAAGTGTCCCATTCCTCAGATCAGTCGACTAACTCCCCATTAACGTTACACGCATTAGGAGATGGGGAGTGCAAGCTACTTGCACTACATCAAAGCCAGGGAGGAAATGCAGGCCAATTGGTGCTCAAACTCGTCAGTGTATGTGTGTGTTTGTGTGTGTGAATAAGAGAATGAGAGAGAGAGAGAGAGAGAGAGAGATAGACATACAAAAAAGCAGATGTGCTCACTTCTTAAGAGGATGGATGGAAGGGATGAGACCTGACAAGATCCAAATCATAAAAAGTGGACATGAGCCATACAATTCTGTCAGGACACCACCCATCTAATATAATTACACTTCTCCTTCTTTAAAAGCTGTCCCAAATATCCCCACTCTTTCCTCCCCTCCCTCCCTTCTTCCCTCCGTCTCTCTATGCTCCCTCATTTTCTAACCACATCACAGCGCTGACATGTAAATGCACTGTTATTAAATCCTATTAGTCTGGGTTGTCACATGCATCGGAAATGCTATGAAATAATGGCGCACTGCTGTTGTTTACGTCCAGATTAGACCGGGGATTTGATAAACATTTTGGGGGATTTGTTACTTGAGTATTTCTTATACTCGCTCAATGGTTTGATAGAAAAAAGAAAAAAAAAGGTTTTTCCTATAAACACCAGAGATACCTTTGATTTTAAACCAATGATAAGGAAGAGGCATAGCTTGTATAAGCTTTAATCGTAGCTAAGTTTGGAAAGCCATCACAGGGTAAAAGGAAAGTTATAGATAATTATTGTAAAACCCCAATATATAAAATAATATTATAATTATTTTCCTTTTTCCTATTTAATATTTAATTATTCACTAATCAATTTTCTGTATTTTGTAATTAATTTGAATTCATGTCACTTTTTCCAATTATCTTGGTCATTGCTTTCGTTTCTGCTTTTTTCCTTCTTCTTCAAACTATGAAATAACACATATGGCATTAAGTAAGTAGGTAACAACAACAGTCAGTTGGTATTTTATGACATGAGGATCAGTTGTTTTGGAAAAGTTATTTAAAGTATGGTTTAGATGCACAGAGATATGCATGTTCTCCCCTTGCTTGGTGGGTTTCCTCTGGGTACTCCGGTTTCCTCCCATAGTCCATAGACATGAAGATTAATTGCCATTTCCAAATTGTCCGTAGTGTGTGTGTGTGTGTGTGTGTGTGTGTGTGTGTGTGTGTGTGTGTGTGTGTGCGCATACTATGGACAGAAGAAGTAACTTGCTCTCATGAAGACCATCCCAGGGAAGCAAAGTCAATTTAGGGCGTTTTCTAACTGGGGTCTGAGAACCGTTTCCAAGCCCAATTGACAAAGGGGCCAATTGATTTTTGTCTGCAGAAGGAAATGTAGCTTTACAGTAGTTCCGAGCTCGGGAACCAATCCCTGGAACGATTGCAGATAGAGTTACGAGCCTCTAAAATGACTAATTAACAAACAGCACCTCAGATTAGAGCTGTTATTAAAATCATAGGTACTGTAGCAGACACACCTCTATATCAACTGTTCAAACAAGATTATTGCATATTTTGGCTGCCTTCAGCATTATTTTACAATTTAGAAAGAAATAAAAATGTGTTTCCAAACTTTTAAATGATAGTGTATGTCATATCAAAAGTGTTGACATACAAGCTCTATGAAACAAAACAGAAACTAAGATGATTTTATTTATTTAATCAGATGACCATTATAGGCATGGAATTTTATGTAGCTGAACCTTCATGTCCATTTTAGTTGTAACTCATGATTTAGAGTATTAAGGAAAACTATGAAACAGATGGGGGTCGGTTTCACCCCTAAAACCTCCTGTTCACATTAACAAAATAAGCGTGTTTGCAGTAACATTAACTAGGTAACTTTTTAAAATATACCAAGTTTGGTCAGGTTTTCAAAATCATGAGACTGAGGTACATTTTTGTTTATAGCGTGTTTTATAGCAAAGACAGAAAGCTGTAATTGAATAAAGATAAATAACAAGTTGGAAAACATCTATTTTCTTCTAATATACTATACTATATATGTACTATACGTTCATTTCATTTTGTCTACTACAGTCCTTAGGCATGCAGATTAGGCTAATTGCCATTTGGCTAATTTGTAACCTGTGATGGATTGGCACCCTTTCCAGGGTGTACCCGTCTTTGTGCCCCCAGTACCCTGGTAAAGGCTCCAGGCCTCCTGCAACCCTGTACAGGATAAGCAGTATAAATAATGAGAGAGTATTTTAAAGGAATGAACATAAAGCAACATGGACTCACGATGTTAATGTTAAAGCAAAGTCATTCATCTTTCATTAATCTCAGGGTCACAATGGAACTGAAGGAGGAAACACTTCCTGGATAAGACAGCAGTTCAGGGACAGTTAAATGTAGGAGGTCAAGAGGACTTGGAACACAACTTATCCAGAATAATGTCCTGAATAATTACTATTTATTTTTTAATGTGCTCATGTGTTCACTTTACCTAACACATTTCTACAATGTATGATTAAAACAAAGTAACATAAATTTAAATCAGACTTTTATGGCACAGAAAATGTTTTGTGAAGAGAACAATAGAAGTGCAGTCTATAAAGAGTTATGAATGAATGTTATGTTGTGATTATGATTTGCTTTTGTACAATTTTATATGACTTTGGGAGAAATCAATCATCATCCAATGCAATTCAAAAAACAATTTGTGTTATTTTTTTTGTTAGAATTTACATTTTACAGATTTTTTTTTTTTATTACAGGATTTTTAGGAAGGAAATCCAGAGAGATGTTGTCCGAATATTTGTGGTTTGACCCTGTGAGATGGACATGTATAAGACTTAAACAGAATCTTAAAAAGAGTAGCCTTTAAAAATAGTACCTCAAATACGTGTAACATACACTATGGGGTCACTTGCAAATTTCTTTGTTTTTGTTTAGTGATTTATTTTCTACATTCTACAACAATACTGGGGATTTCAA
>JAQMYG010000010.1:10490286-10500372 GCA_030014215.1 Clariallabes teugelsi
AATGTAGAAAGAAATAAAAATCAGGAACCATCATGGAGTTAGAAAGTGACCCCAAACTTTTGAACGGTAGTGTAAGTAAGAAATTATTTGGATTAAACATATTTCTAAGCAAATGTAGATATGACTAGTTAGTCCAGTGGTGGCTCATCAGTAGAGGCTCTGGGTTTAACTCCAGCACCATCAAGCTTCCACTGCTGGGTCCAAGAGCATTTAGTCCAAGAGCATTTTAGCCATTTTTTTGTTTTGCTGTTGTTTTAACATACATTGACATATCTTTTTTTTCCAGCAGAAAATAAGCAATATGATGAACTGAATATTAGTTCATTTTCACCAACTACCAAAAAAAAAAAAAAAAAGTCACATAGACAACGAAATAGCACAGATACACATGCTCACGTGTTTTTCTGGTTGTTTTTTGAAGTTTCTATTACCAAAAAATAATAATAACATGCACATTTTCTATAGTATAGTTCTACATTTTTGCAATGTCATTTCCATATTCCAGTAATGTTAAAATTTTCACTTTATAAAAGTAATTATAACTGGCAAGGCTTCCATATAAATAATTTTTTAAAAATTGTATTCTTACAATCTTTCAAGGTCACGGGCTGACCTTGAAAGTTTCACAGACTTGAATTTTATACTTTTAATTTACTAAAGGGGAAGAGGACATTGGTTATTTACTAATAGGTATCTCATCAATATGCTAAGCACTGAATGTAGCCTTCACCATAAAAATGAGTGTGATTTTTTTTTTTTTTATATGTAAATCTTTATATAAGTGTGACTGTGTGCTTGTATTCGATTGGTCCAAGCAGTTCCAACTTTTTTCTATGTCATTGGTAGTGGCAAGATCTTCATCACCCTCAGTTTGAACTCCTCAAATGTCACTTGTATGGTAAGGGGCTTGCCTTAACATCGGCATCACTTATATTAAATCTTCAGCAATTTCTCCGTCTGCCAAATTGAAAGTTAACTTCTTTCTTTCACATTTGGTTAGATAAGTCTTTTATAAATACCAATCATGTTTTCTTGCTTTCATTTCATCACAAGTCCCAGTTTGACTTGAATGAGCACAAAAGACATACAGCTAGTGCTACTGCATAACACCCTTAGTTTTAAAGTAACACACCATATTTCCATAAGTCATGTTTTGAGAGTGTGTCAAAGCTGTCATTATTGGGTCACTGAATGTTTTAGTCATTGTAAGTCAACCTGTGTGGGATAATGTTGACGGTGTTCCGTGAGTGTATATGCCAGTTTACAGTATTCTACCACTACAAGCTTTATTTGTTCTGCATCCTGCTTCATTTGCATGTGTAAATTACCTCCTTTAAGACCGATTCCTATTCCCAAATTCACTCTCTCTTCCCCTTCATTTCAGAATTACACCCCCCCTCCACATATCCGCCACTTCCATTTCTAATGATGTGACACTTTCCTTTTCTTAAATGTGTCTCTTATTTTACCCTTTTCTCTTCCCTCTTTTTAATGCAGCGTTTTTTTTGCCTTCATCACTTTCGTGCCAAATTTCAGTGAAATTCCACCATTATGTGACAGCTATTTCATTTCGCGTTTCTTAATTCCATCTGGGCAAAGTGACAAGCACACGCGTTAATACTTGGCAGACTGAGAGAGACTGACTTGGTTTTTAGCGAGAAAGACACAGAGATAGAAAGAGAGAGTAGTGTACTTGATGTTTCGCTGCGGTTTAATTAAACCATGTCCATTGAAAGAGTCGCTTTGTTTGTAGTCTGAAAGCATCTTGCAATTTCATTGCAGCGTGCACATTTTTTCGCTGTTGTCTTTCAAAATATATGATTCGCTAGCAATGACTTTCAAACCGCATTTGAGTGCACTTCATCAGAAATGAAATGATGGCCAGCTGACTGGAATGAAATTTTAGGAATTTAGTCTGATTTGTAGGTGATGATGATGGCAATACGATTTCGTACATTCAGGAACAAAATTCAAACAACAGTTTGTCACCTTGGACACCTTGGAGATGATGATGGGTTTCTTTTTATAATTAAGTTCTCCAAAATGATTCCTAGTCCCTGCATACAGTATATCGGATATAACATTGCAATAAATCGACTATAAAATATGCGCCATAAATATACTGTATCAGTGTACTGGCATGCCTTTTAGTATACTACTACAATTTGGAACAAAGTCTTAGAACTAAACAAACAAATAAAACGGAAGACAAAAACTGTAAATCTTGAAAAAAAAATCTAAAAAATTTTCAGTCTCAATCATCCGAGACAATTTGTGGTATATCTTTTAGGTTCCAAGCATAAGAAATGAGAAATTCTTAATTAGAGGAGCCATGATGCTAGTTATAATAATGCCTTCATTCTAACAGGATATATGTTATTGTTTTTATTCTTACCAACTGATATGGGGACTAATGTGGCAGATGTTCCACATAAATGGAAGGGAAATGTGTCAATGTTATGATGTTTTAAAAAAGACCGTACACATCCGTGAATGAAGAGCCTTGCCGAGGCGGCTCGGAGCCCTCTGCCGTCATTCCCATGAACATTCAGCTCCTCGCTGAATGTTCTTGATCCTAAAAAAAAATTGATGAACAACTTGTCACTACAGTAAGTTGTGGACGAGATTTATCCTGTGGGCACTGTACATACAATCACTCACCAACAATCATACAGTCCTGACCTCGCTCCAAGCTCACATGTTCGGACCATTAAAGGAGTTCCTGGGAGGCTAGTTCAGATGTGAAGCAGGCAGTCTGATCATGGCTCCAGCATACTGGGAGGACTTTGTACCTTAATAGTATCCAAGCACTAATGAAACACTGGAATAAGTGCATTAGTGTAACAAAGGATTGTACTGAGATATAAAGGTAGTTTTTACTTTTATAATGGGTTCTGTTATTCTGCACAAACCAACTTCCTGGTTTGACTTGAACACCCCTCATATGTTTCCTGAAAATATAACATACAATAAGAGAACTTCATTCATGTGTGCGACTCACACATACAGGAATGAGCCGTCTTTGAGACTTGAATGAGATTTTAGCCGTTTTCTCAAACTTCTCAAATGTGCCTCAAATATGGCTCATTACCTCTAAATCTCACTTTTAAAAAATGTACTACCCGGATGATGATGCAAAAATGTAGAACTCACAAAATTATGTATATATATATATTATGTTCTTGATATAAAATGTATTTTTTGCTGACAAAGAGGGTTTTCATCATGTGTCACTATATTTTAGACTGTATAGTTAATGTATGCATTCTTCTTATTATTATTATTATTATTATTATAATATGGTCACACGTGATCTTATGAATCTGTTCTATTTCTTGCCTATTTGATCCTTTAAAAAAAATTTTGTCATGTGTGTACAGTATAGTTAGATAAAATTTAATAAAATTGAGTTCATTATATTGTCTCTATATTGCACAATCCTGGCTACTGTATATTTATTAAAACATAATGCAAAGAATAGCTAAAAATGCTTTGGAGTTTAAGGGCTAGGGTTCTCTGACAAACAGTGCCATCTACACTAAAGAGTGTTTAGTACTTTTTTTATATACTTCATCTTACTCTTCACATACGGGTAGATGGAGGGGAGGGTTAATAGGTTGGATCTCTGAAATGTGAAATTAATAGAAAATAAAATAAATCTAAATATTTTGTTAAAGTTCATATATATTTGTTGTTAGTTGTGTATAGTAGATTACTTTTGTGTAAATAGTTTTGTAATAGATAAATGTCATATTTGCACACATGCTCGAAGCCTGCAAATGTTTAAGTGGCCAGTGAGTTAGAGAAATGTGCAGGGCATCGCCAGTCAACAAAAACCATCATTCATCCAGACTGCCTATTTTGCCTGCAGCAGATCAAATGTAGAAGAAAACGAAGCGGACGGTGAAGGTGAGTTTTTTTTTTTTTCGAGCCAAATTTAACATTAAGTGCTTAGTTATTATTGATAAGGAGTCTGAATGTTAAAAACGATAGAATGTTAAAAGTTAAAACCACAGAGTCTGTGGTCAAAAAACATGTACTGTAGTATATTTTAGCTGAAAATTACACAGCTTACATTTGTTCTTAAATTGCAAAAGGAATTCAGATGCTACCTGTGGGTGGTTTAGCATGTGGTTTAGCATGTCTAGGTAACTAACACTAGTTAGTGAAAGTCGTTGTTTTGTTTTTTATTTTTATTTATTTATTTTTTTATCAGTCAGCTGGTTACAGTATTATTATTATTATTATTAGGCTGGTCCGAAGTTAACCAGTGTGGTTTGACATATTAAGTTACTTTTTACCCTTTTCTTTAAAAATTAAAGATAGTAAGTTAATGTTACTGCATGATCAGTTTTTGCAAACCAGTAGTTTTATTATAGAGTGTTCAGTGTTTAACAGTAGTTACCAGAACATGTAAATTTAGAGACATCTGTTAATTATATTCTATAAATAAAGACCAATATGTTTGTTTGTGGAATGGTTATCTTGGTAATTATATACAGTTTACTTTAACTGGGTTCTTTTCAGAAGCATTCGAGGAGAACAAGAATCTCAACAGAGAAACAGCATGAGAATGTTCCGGAGTCTCCATCAGCACCACATCATCAGTCAGGTAAGCACCAGCTCATGAGCAAGCTCAAGCCCACCTCTCAACCTTCAGACAGTTGGGAATGGAGTAGCTGAATGGTGTTTAGGTAAATGTTTAAAAAAAAAATTTTGTTCCATTAGATACTAGCAGCTTCAGGAGTTGCAGACTTTGGACAAACTTGTTGGACATCCACTACAAGAGAAGACTGATGTAGCTGGTGAGAGAAAACTTTTCCAGCCCTGTTCCTGTAGCCCTTACAGTACATACAGCAAGCAACCAATTTTCCCTTTTTTAAATCTCCTTTTTGACTCATTCTTTTCACTGGAAGATGTACAATGTTGTGGACTTTGTGTAACTCCTGTATAAATCATACTTTGAGTTGAGCAGTGTGACACTTAATATCTTTGTCAGGGTGTATGACATTTTGTATCGGTATCATTTAGTGTCTTGATTTGATAGATTTGGCTTTGTTGTCTATTATATTGTCTGAATTGTAAATGTATTACACAATAAAAACTGTATATTGTATTTTGCACATTTAAAATTATTCCATTTATGTATTTATTGTTATGCATGGGCTCAATTTATAAATAAGTGGTATTAGTAAACTATAATATTTTTAATATTGTTAACCTGCTGGTTTTAATGTTTTTGTGGACAGAGGTCAGTATGGACACTGACTGGTCTTAGGTGGTGTTTGTTGTCGCTCATCATTGTATGCTGTTAAATTAAGGATATTTGATATGTTTAATAAAATCAATATTTCTCATTTGTGTTTCAACATCTCATTTATATCTGGCTTTAATCTCATTATGGTCTTGTATATGCATAAGCATATTGCATAAGCATATAAAGAAGAAAAATATAAATAAATGGATATATTTAATCAAATTCAATATATTATGAAGTATAATGTTAAATTTAAAATTACATACATTAAGATATTATGTATATAATATTTAAATATATTTTTCAATATATGATAATATATTAATATAATATATTATTCAGTATACAGTATTGTGAATATATTTAGATCAGAACACTAAATCATTTAATATTTTGACAGTTAATATGTAGAGAAATATATTTTCTTTGCCTAAGTGTGACCTATGACTTCATGCCAGTGATCATTGCTATAAGGATGTTACGTTGCTGAGGACGATCCCCAGTAACCCAGAGTAAAACTTACTCTTACACCCAATCATACACCACAGGCAATTTGAAAACACCAATCCACCTACAATGCACGTCCTTCGATTGTGGGAGAACCATGAATAGACCACAGAAGAAACCCACAAAGCAGGGGAAGAACATGCAAGCTCCACACACACTGAGCAGAGGCGAGATTCGAAGCCATTACTCTGGAGGTGTGAGACAATAGTTCTAATCTACAGTAAGAGTTATCTTGTACTAATATTAAGGAATTTATATCTTATAATGTTTATCTGTATTACCTGATGTTATAATTAGTGATGGTTTGTGTCAATCAGATGTTCACATACATTTCTTTGCTTCGTGCATAGGTTTTTTAACCTTTGACTGGCATTTTGACTTCATCCGTTCACACCTATTAATATAAAACATTTAAGCCTATCCTTCCATCTGCCCTTCTTCTTGCCAAGGTCAGTGATTTTATCAATGCTCTAGGTCCTGAGTTTACCATCCACTCAAAAATGGAGAACCAAAAAACCCACGTCCACCAGCTTCGCTCATCCTCCTCTCACTTCTCCCACTCTTCATCAAACTATCAGTTCCTATTCCAGTCACGGTCAGACAGTCGTTCGTTAGATTAATTATAGGCACTCGTCTGAATTATGATTAAAGGACTCGGCAGAAACCCAATTAGCATTGTTTGATTCTGGCAATCAATTAAGAGCTTTCTTTCATGGGGAGGGTTGAAACCTCATCAGCAGAATTAGGCGCAAAATTACCAAACCAATTATATAATAAAAAAAAAAAACACAATTTTATATAATGCTAAATAGAATGTTCAGAACATATAGATTGTGGTAATCATCTTCTCATTTCAGTTATTCCATGTCATCTTCAGAGATATGCCTCATGTTAGTACACTTGCCAAAAATGATAGAAATTTGTCCTAAGTAGGAGAAAGTATCTCATAGATTGACTCCAATGAATATAAACTATGTGGATAAAATGCCTCTTCAAACACAAACTCCAATTTATCAAGCTTCAGGTAATCCGAAGAACGTGGAAGTGTCTTTATGAATCAATGTTTGAAATTTGTAAACGCAAAAATGTGCTTTGTTACACTCACTTGCACTCTGCTTCATTTTTCTCATTCTTTAATTTATTATATGTGTGGTGGACTCTTCAGATGTCTCTGTGACTGAATCTAACTCAATTATTTGGCCAATAGTATACTTCAACAGATCTGTGTTAGGAACACACATTTATTAAACCGAAATGAAATAGAAATGTTTCAAGGCTACTTTTTGTGTTGCCTGCCAGCGAGGCATAGGTGACGCATAGGAATCACTATCTGCCGTCTCGCGCCGTCTGCCGATGTTGTCTGCCGCCCGTGGTCATCAGACTTTCTTCTGTCCACAACCTTCACAGAACCTGTATTAAAAGCAAAAGAGGGAGATCTGCTATCTGAATCTCCTCCTGAAGCATTCATGGAAATTTAACCAAACTTGCATATTAACTTTTGGTACCTTTTAACGTTCTTCTAAAATGTTATTTTTTAAATCTAACATCGTCCAACATGCTGTAACAGTCAGAGGATTAGTGGCTTCACGGTAATGACTAATATTGCAACATGGTGGCACTTCCCTTTTGTTGAGTAGACTACAGCTGAATGTATGTTTAGAGGAAGAAGTTTTTCTCTAATCCTACCTCACTGAACTTACAGTATTCTCCTCAGTAATGAGCAGTGCCATGTATAATTGCTATATTCTACATCCATCCATCCATCCA
The DNA here is from genome assembly GCA_030014215.1 of Clariallabes teugelsi. Classification (NCBI taxonomy): domain Eukaryota; kingdom Metazoa; phylum Chordata; class Actinopteri; order Siluriformes; family Clariidae; genus Clariallabes; species Clariallabes teugelsi. The sequence continues at coordinate 10,497,818 of JAQMYG010000010.1, forward strand.
TCCATTTGAGAACATGCGAACTCCAAGCACGCAGACCCGAGGCAGGAATCGAACCCGTAACATGGAGGTGTTCATTGTGTCGTCTGCCTGTGGTGCATAGGCGACACGAACAGATCACTATACAGTGGGGCAAAAAAGTATTTAGTCAGACACCAATTGTCCAAGTTCTCCCACATAGAAAGATGAGAGAGGCCTGTAATTTTCATCATAGATATACCTCAACTATGAGAGACAAAATAAGAAAAAAAATCCAGAAAATCTAATTGTAGGATTTTTAAAGAATTTATTTGCAAATTATGGTGAAAAATAAGCATTTGGTCAATAACAAAATTTCATCTCATTACTTTGTTATATACCCTTTGTTGGCAATGACAGAGGTCAAATGTTTTCTGTAAGTCTTCACAAGGTTTTCACATACTGTTGCAGGTACTGTATTTTGGCCGATTCCTCCATGCAGATCTCTCTTATCAGTGGTCTTGTATGTCTTCCATTTTCTAATACAGTAATTGCTCCCACAGTTGATTTCTTCACACCAAGCTGCTTACCTACTGCAGAGACAGCTCTTTGGTCTTGGCCATAGTGGAGTTTGGAGTCTGACTGTTTGAGGTTGTGTCTTTTATACTTAAATGAGAAAAGATTAAATGTGATTTCCTCACACACTTTGATTAGTTTGTTAGTTAGGTGTGTGCCTTAAGAAAAGGACATACATCTAATCAGTTCAATTTGTAAGTTGATTTGTGTTGTCTGTGGCCTCATATCTTCATCAACACAGAGAAGAGCATTTGAAAGAGATGAAGATGAGGCTTATGAGATTTAAATATCAGTAGCGATTTCTACTGTATAGTACTGCAGGTCATGAGACAGACTGTTGTGTGGAATATGCTGATAATCAAAATGGAAACCCATTTTGCGAGGTACATTTATTTATGCATTATTACACAAGAAAGAAAGAGTATGTGATTTGGTTGTAAACACAACCCATGCTGATATTCAGTATTACATCACAATTGTGAGTATGATATTTATTTTACGCATCAGTTCTGGGACACAATATGACAAACTGTTTGGTCTATTTTTGTACTGCTAATGAAACTCAATCTCTAATAAGCCACACTCATCATTAACTGCATGTCAGCTAGCTGCTTAGCTAGTTCACATTGATTTTCCATTTTCTTTTAAACTTTCCTTTAGGTTAAGTTGGCATCCCTTTTTTTTTTTTTTTTTTTTTTTTTAAATCTAAAGAGCTTTTATATTTCCAGATGCCAAAAGTTATATTCATGAAAACTGTATTGGGTACGATGTACTGTATACCAATGATTTCCCTGGCTCTAGTGTATACACTGCAGTTACAGTATATATATATATATATATATATATATATATATTTCAAAACAGGAGGTGTGTGTGAGTTTTGTATATAAACATCTCTGACATTAGTGATAGGATAATATGAATGCTCTAGCTTTTGTATGTTATAGTTTCTATAGTAACAGTTAATTCACATTGAACTTGCGTGGTGAATTCTGTATACTGTATATCTTCACAAAAAAGTTTTTTCAGGACAGAGGAGTGTATGCTTTCTGACTCCTCTGTTACATGACAAACTGTATTTTTTGTCTTCTGTAATTTAAAGGGAGAAAGATGAGAGGCTGCTGAGGTCACAGCTGTAAGTGCTAACAGGGCTGAACTTTTAAGTGCAACTATAAGTGGTAAGGGTTCATCCGCCTGCCACGGCGCAACAAACACTCCCCACTCTGGAGCGGTTTTGGTCATTTCAGTGGCAGTTTCTGACAGGGTCAGGTTGCCAGCTCAACACCTCATCTGAGCAGTTGAGAGTGATGGATGTTGCTCAATGACTCAAAGTAGCTTAGCGGTGCTAGGTACCCTAGAACCCTCTGATTAGCAGTCCAGCACCTTAACCACCAAGTAACTCCTGCCACAGTAAATGCAATTACGTACTGTGTGTAAGTGTAACTATAGATTGCTAAAAGCACCATGTGTCATTCATTAATAAATATAAAAAAATTGTACATGGCAAATATTCCATTCCATTATTCTCTATTGGAACATGAAAGAAAAAATTTCAAAGACGAAGAAAACGATCTCCCTAAAAATGATTAATGTACTTCTGGGCCTTTTCAACTGCACATAAAAACATGATTATTATGGTTTAGATTTCTAATCATTAATTATTATAACCAATCATAATGCAGAAGTCGGGAATTCCTAATCTCATGCAGTACTTACTAACTAAAGCTGGCCGGAAGTTTCCCAGTTGTTCATTTTTTTATCATTTAATAATTATCATCATAATTTATAAATCATTTCATTATACTGTACATAAATGCTGTAAAACACTGAGATTTAATAATTAATAAATATTGTTCTAAATGGAGCGGTAAACATAATTTAAGTTTCGCCTAATGCTCTACAATTGTAACAAATCATAGGAGAAATCAAATTCTTGTAACCAATCAAAATAGAAAAGTACAACACAGAAGATTAGTAACAATTTCGCAATTTTGCATTTTTTTTTATTATCCTGTAATTATCTT
>JAQMYG010000010.1:10500393-10512350 GCA_030014215.1 Clariallabes teugelsi
TATATACACACACACACACACACACACTATATATACACTATATATGTGTGTGTGTATATATTTTTACTCTGTATGTGCTCAAAATAAAATTGCTGTGTTATATATAGACCCTTGTATGTTATTCATTATGTAAAATTTGTCAGACATGTAGATTAGATCATAAATGTAGAGGTAGGCAGGAATTCTTTTAGTGGAATTAAATTCTACTTTTCTCTTTTTCTCTATTTTTCAGTTTTTGACGTTAAAATGATCAAACTTGTAGCTGATATAAAAACAGGACCGTGCATATTTCAGTTTAGAAAACCTTGTGCTTTTATATACACTACCACTCAAAAGTTCACTTTCCAACTTCATGGTCGCTCCTGATTTTTATTTTTTTTTCTATATTATGAAGCAATACTGAACGCATCTAAAATATGCAATAATCTCCTTTGAACAGTTAATGTTGAGATGCTACTCATGATCTGTCATTCATCAAGCCTTCGTAACGGCTCTAATCTTAGGTGCTGTTTGTTAATTTGTGATTTTTGAGGCTGGTGACTTTAAAACGAAGTTCTCCTCTGCAGCAGAGGTCAGTTTTGGTCTTGCTTTCCTGAGAATGTCTTCATTAGAGCCAGTTTCAACATGGTGCTTGATAGGTTTTGCAAATGCACTTGACCCATTACTGTTCTTGCAAGTAATATTCCAGAAAGACTGACCTTCATGTCTTAAAATAACAACCGAGTTATTCTTAAGTTGTTCTTGTTACATAATTACATAATTACCTCCAATTCCATGTGTGTTATTTCATAGTTTTGAAATATTTTGGAAAATATATCACTTAACAAAAACAAAGAAATTTGCAAGTAATCCCAAACTTTTGAGCGGTAGTATATATACTGTAGAAAATATTCTGTACAAAATTTTATAAAATTCTGATCATTCTTTTTACTAGACTTTCTGTAGTTTATTTATTACATCGGAAAGAGGTTACAGCGAATCTTTACATCACTCCATTGCACTCCCATTGACTAACAGGTCAGGCAAATTAGTTTGTGGAGGAAATTTTTCCAGTGACTCAGCGGAGATGAGACATCCATGGCCAAACATTGAAAAACATTTTTCCTCCAGACTCTTAAACATAATAGATGCACACATATAGACGTACTGTACAGTAGCTGTATCAGCATACAAGGACTCTTGTGCCCTTGAGAAAGCATGTTGCAGTAAAATTAAAAACATTAACTGTTAAGTGTTTTAAGGCACTGACTTGCAAAGAGTAAATGCTGTACATAATGTTCTTTCGCAGATGAAGAATGCCATGGTGTGTTTTGCAATGCATTCTATATGTTACTACTTGAGTTCACATCATTCGCCGATTGTTGTCGTGAATGTAGTGAATTTAGCTCCATGTAGCTAATTTAATGTGTAATAAGAAACTTGCTAGTTAAGTACAATTTTTTTTCATTATTTTTTAAAGCATATTTTTTCATTTCTTATATCTACTTAACATACTGTGTAAGAGTACTTTTATTACAGAAGAAAACCGTGTTTCTTTTCCCATGTGTCTGACACATACAAGTCACAATGCAGTGCTGAAGAATCAAGGTTGATTGTTTTTTTAAATAAGTAAAATAATAAATCAACTTTACTTTTTTATTCCTTTAACAAGAAATAAGTAGATAAACAGAATAGCCTGTGCTTATATAATTTCTGCTATTTATTTATTTTTTCCTTTCTTGAGATGGTAGAAGTAATGGGAATATTATTTGGTCTATACTGTACTGTACATCAATAAACACTACTCAATGCTTGACGAGTGCTTATTTTCTAAAAGAGCTTTCGTCCTTGAATGGAGGAAACCATTTTGACCCTGCCAATGCACACATGTTTGAAGGAAGAAAAAAAAAATAGTTCATAGCATGTTCTATGCATTTCTTTTGAACAGTTGATTTTCTCTCTTCTTCCTTTGCCTCTTCATGAATATCAGTTCCCTTGTTGTGTGTGTACATAGCAGAGTTGTCACCGTTTCTGGCATCCCGTTGATTACTTTACAGTTGCTTGATTGGAAATTAATTAAAGCGATTAAACCAGGAGTCCCAGTGGAGCTGAGCTGACAGTGTTGACTCAGGAGACAACCATCCTGACACTAAAGTGAAAATGAGGGAAAAGAAAGAAGTTAGAGAGAGATAGAGAGAGAAAGAGAGAGAGAAAGAGAGGAAGATTTTAATGTTATTGTTATTTTTTTCTGATGTCTCGGCACTTAGTGGTTAGCACTTAGTCGCCTTGCACCTCCAGGGTCCGGATTTGATTCCCGCCTTGGGTCTGTGTGCATGGATGTTCTCCCTGTGCTTGGTGGGTTTCCTCCGTTTTCTTCCCACAGTAAAAAGACATGCAAATTAGGCTAATTGTCTACTCCGTTTTCTTCCCACAGTAAAAAGACATGCAAATTAGGCTAATTGTCATTTCCAAATTGACCTAGTGTGAGTGTGTGTATGTGTGTGTGCCCTGCAATGGATTGGCACCCTGTCCAGGGTGTACCTCGCCTTGTGACCTAAGTCTCCTTTGGATAGTCTCCAGACCCCCCACGACCCTGTATACAGGATAAAGCAGTATACAGTAGATGATGAGTGAGTGAGTCAGTTACAGATCTTTAACGGTAGAAAGACGATAATTCGATATAAATGAGTTTAGTCAGAAATTGTTACATCTTCTGATGTGCCTCCTGATCAAAGCTTTTCATCTGCATTGCTTCAAAATTTCTTGCAGTGTTTGACCCCATCGAGGTAGCCTTTTCAACTCAGACAATACTGTGCTTCCATAAAATCACAAACTTTGGCTTGTGTCTTCCCTGTACAAAAAAAATGACCTTAAATAACCTTAAATGGACAATGAAATAGGCGACAGCCCCTCTGTTTATGAGCTTTCCAACACTTCAGATGCTTTCCAGACCTTTCTTTGGACTTCCCCTCATTAATCTGGCTATAAAAAGGGGGGTTATATGAAAACTGTTTGGGTGGTATTTGTGAATGTGTGTCAGGACTAGGGGGGCTAGGTTTGGTTTCCATAGCAATGTGACCCAAAGTGCTCACAGTAACCTAATTGGTATGCTTCTCCTGACCACCCTTACTGAATCTAAGCTAATCACGGGGTCTCTGGTCATAATGAAGAATGCTACAAGAGGAATGTACTGCCAAATGGGGTGGGGTGGGGGGTTTCCTCCACCCCCATACCCCTCCATTTGTACTTTCTTTCTTTTTACCCGATCAGTGGCCTGCTTACCTACAATGCACTGATGTGATTGACAGCGGGACTGAATCTGAATACACTAGACCGGCTTGAGGACTGGGTGAGTGAGTGAAGTTCCAGTAGGGGTGTAGTTCTTCATGATCACTCCACCTGCATTATAGAATTCTGTGAATAAAGACATAATTTAGAGGTGAATAAGAAAGAAGAAAAAGGAGAAAAAGCTCAAATGGTGTATTAATGGTAACTTCAGAGGCTTGAATACCAGCAGTCTGTTGGAAACATTTCAAATAAAGGACTGTAAAGTACCTAAAATATATAAGGGAAATAATGATAATGTTGTCCTGCCCAAGCTAGCTGCGCTTGCACATACTGTACCAAAAATTGGCATTTGTTTTGCTGCTTTAGCTCCACATCCATAAATCCACGATACTACTGCCATCAACTTGTGGTTTGCTTTTTAAGTATTGAAAGGTTTTAATTGTTTATGTGGTTTTATTGTACATTTGATTTGATTTGCGTGATTAATTTACTTCTGCATTGATGGACAACATAAATTTTTTTTGCCAGGAAGTGTTACCCGTGTTAAAACTATAGGGATTAAACTGATTGACCATAACATTATGACCACAGACAGGTGGAGTGAACGACAACAATTAGACACCAGCAAATTGGTGACAGGATCATGACCACCCATGGGTCACCCATGGCCGCAGGGAACAAAGGCCAACCTGTCTGGTCTGATCCCACGAAAAAAGTCAATGCAGCACAAATCACCAAAAAAGTCATTCCTGTCCATGATCACCCAATGAATCACAACCTGCTGCGCAAGGGGCCCGGCAGGTAAAAGCCCAAGGCCACCATCCTGGCCTCCAAATTTCCCCAATCCCATTCTGATCAAGCACACTTAGAATGCTCCACAGAGACCCAACCTCCAACTCACAGCACCAAAGGATCCTCTGCCAACATTCTGACGCCAGACACCACAGCACACCCTCAGAGGTCCTGCCAAGGGACCAGAGCTGCCCAGGTGCCCCAATGGGAACCTAAAACCTAGGTGGTTTAATATTAGTGGTTTTGTTATGGCTAATAGGTGTATATTCTGATAAACTTAAAAACAACATGTAGTGCTACCAGTATATCAGAAAACTGCTACCTCATATTTTATTGCAGTACTACCACCATTTAAAACCTAGAAGTACCATATCAAAAGTCTGATATAACCTTGTATTATTCACACAAAATTAATCACTAAACATTTACCTGTTATCACTTACGTTATATAATCTATGCATAGTCGTTCCCTCACCTCAGTTTATTTCTCTTAGTAATTAACAAGACAACAAATGCAGCTCGTCATGTTACTGAGAAACCACAAACCCCTCCATCTCTGAAGACTCTCCTCCGCATCTATGCCTTTCAAGCCACTTTAATGAGCTTCTCCCATCTAGGCCAAGCTGTGAGGACTAATTGATAAATGCTTTTAATAATTCCTAATTAGCACAAGTACAATAATAATTGGCGTGCTAATCTGCTGGAATAATTAGCGGTGTACCGAGAAGTAACGCTGCGCACCCGAATGATCACTGTGGGGTTCCTGATGTCGACTGGCCACTCGAGGGGGGCTCCTGTGGTGGGGACAGAGGCATCTTTTGTCAGCTAGGAGATTGTGGGTGGCCCCAGATTTTTGGCCTGGAGTTTTTTTGTGTTGTGCTGGTAATTGAGTCACTAACTAGCTTGTGAATAGAAGTAGTGTGTTTGTGGTCGGGGCAAGGAGACCATCGGTGGAGACACCTGCTCGGTTACCTCAGCATATAAACCAAAAAAAAAAAAAAAAAAAAGAGAGAAGCTGGGTGGATCTGCTTAAATATACAGGACCAATGAAAAGTTTGTACTGCTGCCATGGTCGATTGAGTATAATGGGGTTAAATTGGTTTAACGTTATATTAAGTTTAAAGGATGAGAGATACAGCAACTGTGAACTGGAGGTAACTACAGTGAACAAAAACCCCACGGATGTTTGATGTCTGTTGGTGATTAGCTTGTGTTCTGGCCAACAAGCAAACCTGTTTTGACATTTATACCAAATGACATATTAAGACTAAATGCTTTCAAAGTGAAGCCTTGTTGATGTCATTATGTCATGGGTTTTCCTTTTAGCTCTTGTTGCGTCGTCTCTTTTACGCTGTCTGAAAATTAATTGTCCATTCTTTACAAGCTTATTAGAGTGCACCAGGTCAGATCTGGGCACATCCTCTTTCATCCTTTGCAAAAAAGAAGAAGAAGGGGAAAAAAAGTATTTTTATACTGTATATTACTCAATGTTCCCAGAACTCAGTGTAAGAATTCCCTTTAGACAGGCTAGAAAAATCTCTGGTGCCCTCTAATTATTCTCTAACATGGTAAATTGGTGGAAAATTAGCTGCTAATAATCCCTTAATTCGTGCCCTGCTAATGGCCTGTTATCCTAAATTGTTATGTTAATTGAGGTTTCATCATAAGTGGGGATTGATCATGCTGTCATAGGTTAACACAGGTTTTTTTTTCTCCTCAGCCTTTTTTTTTTTTCCAGCAGTTAATGCTGTTAATATAATTCAGTTACCATCAAATGTTACACCCACAATACATCAGTCTTGCTGATGTACTTTACATTATCCCATGGCTCTGCTATTTTTTTTCCTTCTGATGGGTTAAAATCCTTTAAATCTCCTAGACACTCCACAGTCCTGTAGTGCAAATTAAAAGAACGTCATTATGTTTCTGCATGGATTGCAAATGTGTGAAATTAAATGCAGCATTTTATTATTTTTTTTCCAGGAGACCATTTTCAATCCTGTCTCTCAGCGGCTTTCCCGCGTTCCTGATACTGCCATGAGCGTATGCGCCATGCCAAGGTTGACATGTCATCTACGTAGAGGGAAAGCCGTCTGTAAAATATGCTAACATATATAAAGATACGGTGGGTCCCCTGGCCTTTTGCTGACATTTACAGCTACCGGGCAAGGACATGGCCTTTTCTTTCTTTCCCTATTTTTCCCAACTAATCAGGTGGCTTGAATAGAGGCCAGATAAGGCTATTGTTTGCCTTGACAATGTCCTGATGGTTTGGCCCTGTGCAGATCATAGGCAAGGCTCCTCTTTTAAAAAGAGAAGAGCCGACAGAGAGAACTCATTACTTTACTGCCTCTGCGTTAATTAGCTAAAGAAAAAAAAAGCATTTTAGAATAGACAAGAAAAGGAAGAGGAAAAAAAACCTTCGCTAACATCTGTTTTTAGGGGTGAAAGGGTTTTTAATGGCATTATGGGAAAATGTGTTGTAATTATCAGTTCTAATGAATTTTATGTAAAGGACACTAGGATTTGGTTGGGTTGGGATTTTAGATGGACATGCTGCACTTTTCTCAAATATAAGCAAATGTTCTTAATTAAATCTCATTACTGTTTGGGAAAATATTGCTCCAAATATGAGAAACTCTGAGATTTTTTTTTTTTTGGTCAGATTGAAACTTTTATATCTACCAGTGACATCTGAATAACAGAAGCTTGTCATGCTGAACGAGATCTCTCTAAGAATTATTTATCTGCTGTATATATTTTGCTTTAGTGGTCTAACTATTCAGACCACACATTGCACATTGCTGTTATTTGAGATGTGAAGAAGGAGACACAAAGTGAGAGAGAGTGAGAGAGAGAGAGAGAGAGAGAGAGAGAGAGAGAGAGAGGCTGATCACAGAGGACGTCTGATGGTCTTATCAGTCTGCTTGCCTTTCTTCTCTCTGATCTAAATCACACTATATGTTTGCTCCCTCTTCTATGGCCTGGTGGCCCTAAATGTTAAAGAACAGTCCGTCCTGAAAGCAATTTCGAGGCCTTTAAAATGTCAGGGAACTCGAGACATAATGCTGATCGAAGTAGACTGTTGGTTGCTAATTATGAAAAGGACTTGAATTATACTAATGTAAGAATAATTCAGAATTATTTAAAAAAAGAAATCATTTCTGTTGAATTACCTGCACCTCAACAAAACCCCCTTTAACTGGAATGTATATTCAATTCAATTCAATTCAATTCAATTTTATTTGTATAGCGCTTTTAGCAATTGTCATTGCCTCAAAGCAGCTTTACACAATCAAAAGAATTAAAAGAATCAAAAGAATCTAAATATATACATTTAGAAATCCTGTTTGCAAGCTTTATGGTAATATTAGTTTAATAGCCGAATGCATTCAGCCTCAACAGTCTCATCTTTGGTAGATAAATGCTCTAAACAGTGCCATGTAACTGTATAAGTACAACATTTTTCCCTTTTTTCCCTGTGTTTATGACATGTTGTTTTCATAAAACAAGTGGTGTTTGTAGCATCTCTTTCCTTTGTGTCATCCGCGTTCTGCAAGGACCAAAGAGATTAGTATCATGCATCAAGTGTGCCTCTCTGACGACTCGCTCAGGCACTGACAGGTTAATTTGTTTTTATCGTTTTTTTTTTTTTTTTCCTCTTTTGTCCATGCCTGACATATGAACTTCCCTGCTTTTTACTGTAGGAGCATGCTGGAGCGCGGATGGTGTTGCCAGGAGTGCTGAACTGAAATTCCCACTATTTGACTCTTTCCACAGTGGTGAGTCCTTAATGGAAGTAGTGGCCAAAAAAAAAAAAAAAAACACATCTGTAACAAGCCTGACAGAAAAGTTTAGGCGAGTTGCAATAGCTTATCTTAATTCTAAAAGAGAATAAAGAGGGTGCTGTTCTTTCTATGTGTGCCTGTTGACCAACCATATTTGTTATGTAATGTGATATACAGCATGTTATGCAATGCATTTTATCTATTTCTCTCATAAGATGAAAGCACCCCATCACAAGTTGGAAATGTCTTTTTTAAATACTGATTGCCAATTATGGCAAGAAGTCTTAAAAATGTTTTAGCTCACCACTGCTATTACAGGTCCACATAGCACATTCAGAAATGCATCCCAATCCCCAGGTCTATTAGTATCACTGCAACGATCCATGTCGCCTTCCCTAGACTGATTTCTTATGTAAAAAATACAAAAATACACTGTTGAATTATCTTTAATGTCATGTAAAAGTGTTGTGAAATTGCCACCACATTACCCCCACCCCACCCCCCAACACTTAAGTATAGCACTTAAGACCCAGCAGCTGGACCAGGATATTGGAGCCATTTTGTGTCATTAGCCGTCTCCTGATTGGTTGTAAAGACCAGGGAATATGGAAAGATGGCATTTAGGGAGGCATCTTTACTGATTTTTGCTTTAAAAACACTCTCAGGTTCACCAGAAAGTAGGAATGGATGATAAATTTATGGTATGTAACCATACAAACCACTATCACTGTTTCCTATAGTCACAATACTCAGTTAGCGCTTCACATTTTCCTGAAAGATTACATGAAATGACATCTAGCCTTACATTCATTAATCATTTAATTTATATGTTTTTAAAAATATGCAAATAATAATTAGAAAGTTTGCATGAAAAAAAAAGGTATGGCACTGTGCAAAAGTCTTGCGCCACCCTTCATTTCTTCATATTTTACTTCCAACTGAACAGACTTTTTAATGTAGTCTTGAGGAATAGTTCTCATTTTTAGCAAGGTTTGCTTCTCATTTTTAGTCCAGGTGCAGATGATGACGGATGATCAGACCAGAGATTAGTATACTGTGATGTTGAATGCTGAGTCGTTGGAACAGTCGAGAGGGGGAAAGAGGTTGCTGCTGAGCTTGTTACATAAACAACCATTTTTAAAAATTATATCTTTAGGCACTTTGTAGCTTGTCGCAATAAAACATTTCTTAAATCTAATCTACATCATTTAATTTAATATAAAGAAATGTTTGGGGGCTCAGGACTTTTGCACAGTACTGTATATCTTAACTAAAAAAAGCCCCCAAAACAAGGTGCTGGAAAGCATACAGTAGATAGGAGAGATTTTAAAATAGGTCTTTGTGTGAGCAAAACACAACGTTTCTACTGTAGTGTGTTATTTGAGAGGCTTATGCATATAAGCTATATAAAGAAAGCCATTGGTAATGAGTTTACCTTCACAATTAATGGAATGAGTCTATTCATGCTTTTACATACATGTTAGTGCCTAAATGAATTTGAAATGAAATAAAAAAGATGATATAAAAACATAAAATGTGACCACTATAAGTGTAATTTTTTCATATGATAGATGCTACAGCTTATAAAATAATCTACTATCCATGGAATTCTCCAGCAAATAATTTGAATATGATGCTATTTATTTCAGAATTGCTGTTGCTTAATAATGTATTTTCAAGGGCTTTTTTCTCTCTTGTGGTTTATTACCAATGCAAAATCTAATTGTCATGCTTATTTTTAAATTAATAGAAAATGCCAGGCATGCCAGATGAGCACTGAGATGCTTTATGTTCTCTGGCAACAATTCAATTTCATAGCACTCAATACACTGCCTTTTTCCTCCTAAATTTAACGTAGAGGTAATATAATAATAATAATAATAATAATAATAATAATAATAATAATAATAATAATAATAATAATGACATTTAGTTTATTTCTCTATGTGATAAATTTGATAAGTGTGTTAGCCCAAGAAATGGTGTGTTATGACAAATATATTTAATGCTTTTTCAGCACTTCCAATTAGCCTTAAAAAGGTCATTACACACCAACACAATAGGTGTTTACATGAATTTCCTTTTCACCGTGCATTTTTACGTCGCTTAGACTAATAGCAAATTTCTAATCAAACAGAAAAATTTCATGGTCATTTTTAAAAGAAGGTCATTTTATATAATAGTATGCTACACACAAAAAATCCACAGGGTTATTAGTCTGCATTTATGGCCCAGTGTGAGCAGCCTAATAGCAAGCTGTCAACAAACCTGTTCGGGAAAATCCTTAACGATGTTTTAAACAGTAAGTGTTGCTCCCTGCTAGACCTAATTTCTTTTTTCGATTTAGGTATCTCAAAAGGCAAACTACTGTATGGCACTAAACAATAAGTCAAAACAGCAATCTACTTAAGGTGACAGAAGCCAGGTTACAGCTTATAACATATACTGTATGGACTGAATTACAATTTACAATAAAATTACAGAATAAAAAAATACATACAGTTTGTATCCTAGAGAGTAAAATCTATGTAGAAACATTAACCAAGTAACTAGCGAACAATGAGTAGCAACACCAGTTCTCTATATGGGGTCTGGTGATTTCTTTTCAGTACAATGATGAAAATTACATACACTCATCAGCCCCTACATTAGGCACGTACATCTTACTAGTGCTGGGTTGGAGCGCTTCAGAACTGCCTCAATTATTTGCAGCATATATTCAGCAAACATTCCTTCTGGAGATCTGGTGACTGTGGAGACCTTTTGAGTATCAAGAAACCAGTTTCAGAATATTTTAACTTTGGGACAGCTTTACTATATCCTGTAGTCATAAAGGCTTTGGCATTTAAACAATGCTCAGCTGGTACTAAGACAAAAAAAGGCCCAAATTGTGCCTAGAAAACATCTCCCCCAAACCATTACACCACCACCATCAGCCTGAACCATTGATACAAAGCAGGATGGATCCATGCTTTCATGTTGTTTATGTCAAATTCTGACCCTACGATGTCACAGCAGAAATCAGACTCATCAAGCAACATTTTCCAATATTCTCTTGTCCAGTTTTGGTGAGCCCATGTGAACTGTAGCTTCAGTTTCTTGTATTTACCTGACAGGGGTGGCACCCAGTGTGATCTTTTGCTACTGTAGCCGATCTGCTTCAAGGCTCGACATATTGTGCAGTCAGAGATGACTCTTTGGCATACCTCGTTTATAACAAGAAGTTGTTTTAGTTACTTTATATCAGCTCAAACCAGTCTAGCCATTCTCCTCTGCCCTTAGGCATCAACACGGCAATTTTACTCAGAGAACTGCCCTCACTGGATATTTTCTCTTTTTCCAGACCAATTTGTCGTAGCCCATCTGGCACCAACCATGCATTGTTGAAAGTCACTTAAATCACCTTCTTCTCCATTTTGATGCTCAATTTGAACTTCTTGATCAAGTCTACATGTAGACATTACTACATTGCTTCCATGTGATTGGAAAAGTGTGTATATATATTCTATAAATACTGCTGAGACATTTCAATGGCTTACGGGAAAATATGAAAGCCCACATTGTAAAAAAAAAAAAAACAAGCTGTCTCTACGTTAAAAAAAAAAAAAAGGTTTATTAACAAGTTGCACAGCTTTTTTTTTAAGTTTACTCAACTTTTAGAGAAATTTGCTGGCCAAGCAAAATATTTTACATTGCTGTTTAGTTGACATAACATGTACCCAATTCAGCATCTAAACTTGACTCAAATATTCACTCAATGATTCAAATATTTAAGTCAGCTCAAGTAGTATTGCTTGTGGGTACAATTAATTATATTTCTATAGGGTTGACTTAGCCCAACTTTTCATCTACTCAAAAAAGTAAGTTGTCTCCCATTGTAGCCCACTGAAGTGATTGTTGTTTTATAAAAACAAGTTGGCCTAATATTACCCCAGCAATTAAAACACAAACATTCTTCTTCTTCTTTGTCTTTCGGCTGTTCCCTTTCAGAGGTCGCCACAGCGAATCATCTGCCTCCATCTAACCCTCTGCTTCCTCTTCTCTCACACCAACTAACTTCATATCCTCTCTCACTGCATCCATAAATCTCCTCTTTGGTCTTCCTCTAGA
>JAQMYG010000010.1:10530944-10569038 GCA_030014215.1 Clariallabes teugelsi
TCTCTCTCTCTCTCTCTCTCTCTCTCTCTCTCTCACACACACACACACACACACACACACACACACACACACACACCCTCTTTACTTGCCTCTTTCTCAACAGGCTCTTTGGCCTTTTTGAAAGGATATTAAGAAATGCATCAAAAATGCATCAATCACATGAAAGTCCTTCTGCCACTTTTATTTCCTATTCACCCAACACACACCCAGCGTACTCTTAATACCCTGCTCTCGCCCTCCATCAGACTGAGGTTCATCTCACTTAATCTGGCCAATTGGTGACAGGTTTACAAATGCTGGGTGACAGATTTTTCTTTTTTTATTCTATTACCAATGACAGTTCGTTCTGTTCTGCTGTCACCTGAGCCTCCTTGTAGACCCGAAGCCCATTGTAACGTATGGCATAATTAGAGGAGAAAGGAACAATAGTGTCAAAGAAGAGAATCTTCTTGACCACAGCTGTCAGTGGTTTGGCTAAGTAACATTCGGCTGAATGAAAAGCATTATCTGTACAGTAATACGTTTACTTTATTGACCAAATTGACCACTCGTAGGTCATGGAAAATGTAGTTGTGATAGTCCAAAACATTAAATTCCACTTAGCCCTACGAAAGCCAGTCACACCGCACAAAGCAGATACTTTCCATAATTGCATCTAAATGGAACAGGTCGAGTCTTAAGTAAATTACTGTAATAAATTGCTAATGAATTCACCATATGTCATGCTTGAATGATTTATGTAGGATGTGCATCTCACTGAGCTGAATGAATGATCTCCTGGAGTTATGATAATACAAATGCAACTGCATTGGTGTTACTATAATCTGGTATCTAAGAAGGCATTCAATCTTATCCCCGAAAAAAAAACTTGTGAGGCTGCAGTTTTCATTCCAACTGACCACAAACCTAACATAAGGTCAAAATCAGCTGATCATACAGACAGAATGTTGTGAAACAACAAAAAATGTAATACATATTCATAATAATCAAATTAATATTTATCATACATACTTTTGCAAAATATTCAATACTTCCTATGAATCTTGTATAACTAATGCTTTAGAAAGCTAATAGTGTCATTTGATATGAAAGCAATAAAAGACTTCAGGGCATGCTGTTATAATCCACAGCAGAATACAGCATGTGTTATACATATCTATCTATCTATCTATCTATCTATCTATCTATCTATCTATCTATCTATCTATATATCTATATACAGTATAATATATATATAGTAGATATAGATATGGATATATAATATAATATTGTGTGTGTGTGTGTGTGTGTGTGTGTGTGTGTGTGTGTGTGTGTGTGCACTATGTGGACCTTTTTTCCTATACACTAAGAAAAACAGATCAGATTTTTCCAGTGCTTCCAATTTCAAAGTTTTGGACTAGTTTCAGTAATTTTGTGTGGGCTTTGAGACTGGGTTTATGGTGTGTAAAATTGTCTGGAATTGAGTAAACACACCTGCCGTATCGAACATGATTGAACAATGTCTATATGTTCAAAAACAGCTGCAAGTCTGTAGGATTTTAGACTAAAACTATTTAGCTATGGGTTTGTCTCAGACTGATTTTCTTAACTGGGAAACAGAAATGAGGGAAAAAAGATAGACTGTCCAGGTTAAATAAAGTATAGACACATGATTGATCCACAGGGAGTCTTACATAACCAGTTTAGCCCATCAAATCCCCATCTGTCATAGTTTAGCCCGCATCTCTTATCTTATTTGCAAAGCAACTATCACAGTATAGAGTCCTAACCAGGAAAAAGGTTTAGTGCCTTTACAAAAAAAAAAAAAAAACATCTTTCAATATGTCTCTTTTTCTGTCTGGACCATATATATTAAATTTTCTCTTTTTCATATGTGAAGTGCTTCTGTCTCTTGCCTAGACGAGGTAAAGCTTCAAATAATCATGGTCTTGACTAGCCTGCTAAGCTAGCCTGCTTGACCAACTCACCCGAGCTTTTTCTTTTTTAAAAACTTTAAATGCAAGCATAAGCCAAAGTTAATTAGCCTAAAATGGGTTTATGTACAAATGAATGGATAATATGGGATAATACACTAGCTGGCAGGCAGTTAGCCGCAAGGCCAAGGCTTTATTAGTGGCGGATGACATTCATGCTGTGACTAGCATTAGCATGCTAATTGTGAAGGCTGTAATTAGCTGTGCGGAGAGAGGTGAGTGGCCTGGAGGGTGAACTCTTATTCACTCTTACAATGTCAGACACAGGCGGCAGGCAAAAATGCAAATCTGCCGTTCAGCTATTATGCTGGCAGACTTTGGAGGAGACGAGTGCAAACCATGAGAGGTATAGAGGGAGAGAGAGAGAGAGAGAGAGAAAACTTGAGTCAAAGAGGATGAAAGGGTGAACGAGGGTGAGGGGAAAGTAGGCAGAGGAATGGAATGAGATTGAGAAAGGTGGGAGGGTAGGGAAAAGGAAACAGAGAAAGACTAAAATAAAGGAAGTCCAGGAAAAATACATACAAATTGGTCTTGTACTTAGGTGAAAAAGGGCGAGTGTGTGTTCTCATTGTTCACAAGTGTTCGGTGAATAATGACCTCATGAGGGATGTTGGGTTTTGCTTCCATCTCAAGGTTATTGTTGCGACATCTGCAGCTTGTTTTGAAGCTGAAAATTTTCTCCCTCATTGTCGAGATCTGTGAAGAGTCTGCAAGGCCAGGTACAAACATTTCATGAAGCAGGGACTCAAGGGGGAAAAAAAACAGCACCTTCAACCTATAATGTTAGCCTACTGCTACTAGATAGCTTGTGAATAGGCTAGTATTGATGCAATCAAGTTGAACTAAAAGATAACCAAAGACAATTTAATTCAACTTTTTATTGTACAATCTATACAGAACCACCGACTATGCAGGGCAATTGAACCTTGAACATCTCTCTCTGCTCCCTAGCAGCTCTACTGCAGGGCCTACATGTTTTTGTGTGTGTTTTTTTTCCCTTTCAGTAGAGATGAGATTCTTCAGACACACTCTGACTGATGATCAATACAACTGTCTGTCATGCAGTCTTTCCACTGTTGCTGTTTGCTTGGGACTGACAGTTCTATATAGTCAGCCAAGGACATGGGATAAGAATCATTGGCTGTTAGAGCATTGCTGTGTGGAAAATGTTATAGAAATCAATATCTGTAGCTATGGCATGGATACCAGAGGATTTGGTAAACCACAGACTAAAGGCAAATGGTTTGTTTGTCTCATCTGGGATTAATGCTTGTTCTAACTATTTATGATGAGCTGTCATGTCTCTTTTAATAGCAGGTGAGACGAAAGTGTTCAAATCCAGACAAATTGCCCCAAGCTGTAAAAGTATGAATTTATCACCAATACAATGAACATGTCAGTGTTTAACACGATGAAGCATGCCACATGATGCCTATTAAGCGAGCTAGGGATCAGATACCACATTCTGCTTGAGATCTACAGTAGTGTTACATGCTTAGTCCATGTGGTGTAGATCTGATCAGCAGAAGGTCAAAGAAAACTCATTACAACATTACTTGAAACCTGAACAGGTTTAGATGCTAGACATCGGTGTGTGATTTATACAGATGTACCGTGTAGTATATGTACTTCATTGATATACATATGTGTAACTTTTTATCATTTGTATAAAAGTATAATTAATTAATTTACTTTTAATTAATTATCTCCGACGATAAAATCTTAAAGATGGTAACTCATCAATTTGTAAGAAAAGGTTTCAATTATAATCACACCTCACCCTAGTCACATGTTAAGAACATACATATTTCAGTAGCATTTAGTTTAAAATCGTTTATTTCTAATGATTATAGCTATCATTTTCTTTGTTTTTGGCTTAGCTTTAACTACTATAACTACTACTTCTATTAATAATAATAATAATAATAATAATAATATAATATAATAATAATAATAATAATAATAATAATAATAATATCTTTAATTAATGTAACAGTAAAATGTTTTTGACACAATAGACCTATTTTACTTTCAGATCTTGACTAATTTTTTAAGGTTTTATGTCATAAGATGATGTCACAAGCTGAACATTTGATTTTATAAATGGAAATATAACTTCTTTACAATTCTACAAACTATATACCATACATACAAATAATACCATACATTTTCCCAACAACTTATTACTGACTGTAAGTATGTCTGTCGTGACCATTGTATAAACCTTTCTGTTTGGAAGTCCTTAGACACACACAAGCATGCACACACACACACACATATACACACACACACATGCATACACATCCTTAAGACTTACAACAATTAGTAATTTTCCAGCACAAGGACATCTGCATCCATCCAACAGCCTTTCAACAATCCTCGCTCTCCTGCTTGAAATTTCAAATGCCACTACTTTTAATTTGCAGAGAACCCTGATGAAGATGGCTCAGTCCTTATTTCATCTTAGAAAGCTGCTGTTTTTTCTTTAGTGCACAGCCATACAATTCTTAAAGCATTTTAAGATTTTTGTATTGTGTTCCTATTTTCTAGTCAAAGAAATCATTTAATGTGTGCAATTACTGTATACTGCTGATTCTGTTAACATACAGTAAATACATGATTTCTTTATAGTCTTTTTGATATGTAGTAATTAGAGTGCGATTAGATTCTGTCTTTACAGTCTATTAGATTGCATTTACTTTTCTATTGAAAATAGAGTGAAATCTTCAAAACATTTTTTTCATTAGACAATTAAAAAAAGCAAACCTTCTACAATTATTTAATATTTTTTTAAATATTAGTCTAGGATTGTTCTCAGTATAAGCACTTAATGAGAAAGCACAAAATGATCTCGTAAAGCTCATAAAGCTCATATCTTAATAGGATACACAGAGGATAATTTAATAGTGCATTTTTACACATTTCCTCATGCACACTGTTTATTTCCTTACACAGAAACCATCATTAATATAGTCATTCATTATTAAATAATTGAAATACGTAAATCTATATAGTACATAGTAGTACAATTGCACAGTTGTGTGTATATTTATTGTGTATTTTAAGTTGTGTTGAAAAAAACAAACAGATAATGACCTTTCGAATGACGTAAATATATTTGTGAATGAAAGTCAAAGTACATATATTAATACCATTATCATATAAATTTATGAATTGCATTATACTGTATATAGCTGTGGGTCCTAATGAAATCATATACAGTATGTACAGTAGATTGCAGTATCTCATATGGTAGCCTTTTTACTTATGAGTTAACAAAGCAAAGGCTTGAAAATTCTCCAGGATGATCCAGAATTCCTTAAGGATCCTAATTAATTAGCAGTTGTCACCCATCCCTCCACATGTCACACTCACACCACAGCCACTGCTTATTGCATCTCTTCAAATGATTAGACGGGATTAGACGGGAACCTTCATCCTCAAGATGGAGGATTTTTCTTTTAGATAGAAGACATATGACTCTTTACATCACTTGTAGCATTGCTAATTGTTGCTATGGGAAAAATTAAAAGAAATGTAAATGCATGGTCTTTGCGGTGTGCTACCTCAGCCTCTGCTATTTCGTTGGCTTTTATCTAAACACAGAGACGTCCTCAAAGATTTGGCCATGCACAAGCAATCTATCTTCTTTCCCTCATTCTCTACAGACACCTGGCCAAATTATTCATTGATTCAATGGAGCATTTTGTTGAGTGGAAGTTCAAAGGATCGTAGGCCCCGTGTGTGCATGTGTGTGTGTGTGTGTGTGTGTGTGTGTGTGTGCGTGTGTGTGTGCGTGTGTGTGTGTGTGTGTGTGTGTGTGTGTGTGTGTGAGTGCAAGGATAGAGGATAGAGGGAGACAGAGGTGTTTGGGGGTGGTGGTGGTGAGAGTGCTCCATCTGTGTGTAGCTATACTTATGAGTTTGATGTGAAGGACCTGCTGTCTTTATTTTTTGCTCTTCATATTTATTTTCTGTCTTATTAACACACACACATACATACACACACACACATTGCCTCCAGCAGTAGTGTCAGCTCCCTAATCTTCCCAGTCATCCTCCAAACCGTGTACAAGCTTAGCTCTCCTTCCTGTCCCAGATTACTCATTACAGCCTCATTCAAACCTCTCTTACGGATGTGTCCCACTTTGAAGACGCTTGGCTTTGTCGAGGCAGAATAATCACTGATCTCTGAGCTGCAGGGATCTGCGCTCACAGGAAAGATGAAGGACTCGCCTCAGGCTCGTCTGATGCAAACCTGAGTAGCTTAGCACTTGGTTATGCCTCAAACACTTGGCATCTGCAGACGCCGTGTCTTTCCAGTCCAAAATTCAGCACAGATCATTAGACCGAGCTGTGTAGAGGAATGTCTCAGACACTCCTCTATCTCAGACGTTTTTCTGGAACGTTCTATGGCTGCAGCTAATTTTTGCAATGAAGCTGTAGCTGTCTGCTTAGGTGTGTTTTTAGCAGACAAAGAGACACCATGCTGCATCCAATTACGCTAGGCTTTGATCTCCAACTAGTTATATTTTCTCCTGGCTCTCCAGGATTGGCTTTGAGGTTTTATATACGGTAACACTTTGGTCCGGTTCAGAAATACCTTCTGGATCATTTCTTAAGGTGTATTTCTGATTGGCCAGAATTGAAGATGTACTTTTTTTCGTCTTGGGTTTGAGGAAATGTAAGTAGAAAAGTTGATGGAAAAAGCATATTAAAAGCAATAAATATTAATTATTAAGACCATTATTTCAATCATTTACTCTCACTATCTGCACAGAGGCCCAATGGTTATCTTGGTAAGTATTTCACCCAGTGTTTAGGCAACGCCATCTCACCTCTCTCTCTCTCCTAATGCCCTGCTTTCTAAGGCACTTATTACACTTATTGATGATTGTTTTTTTTTTTTCCTTCTATCAACAGAAAATACAGTGCTTGTCAATTTATGTGCGAAAAAGATTCCTCATCCTCCCAGGACCACCCTTTTACAATTTGAGTTCTGAAATATAACCATGTCATAAGGGAAGAAAAAACTGATCAATGATAACAGTACATTCAGGTCATCAGCTGGCTTCATTTTATTGCCACATAACGTTTCTTGCTAACGAGTCTAGACACTAGACCTGACCAACTGAAACAACTCCAGATCATAACACTGCCTCTAGAGGCTTGTACAGTGGGCACTATGATGGGTGCATTGCTTCTTGTGTTTCGTTTCTAATCCAGACACGCCCATCGCTCTGGAATAGACTCAATCTGAACGCAGACCACATGAGCTTTTCCTCTGCTCCAAAGTCCAATACTTATGCTTCCTTATTAGTCTTACTAACAAGAGGTTTTCTCTGTTTAGTCCCAATCTTATTGTTATAAGTTCTCATCCATTGTGCATGTAGAAATGCTCTTATGATGCAACATTCATAAGTGTTTAAGTCATCACCAATCATGCTTTTTTCATATATTTTTTTTTCTGACCACATTGCTTTTGTGACGCTACAGTTCAGCACTATCCTTCCTTGTTTTGATAATCTGTCGGACAGTTTGTAATCCAATTCCAGCCATTTTAAATCTTCTTTCTCCTGTCTCATTTTCTTTTCTTGACACAAGCCAATAATTTAATGCTTCTTAAACGGCAACTTTTTTTATTTTGCACAAGCAGTGTGTTTTAATTGCATGCGACAAAATAAAAAGTAGTATTTGAGAATACTGTGTTTTCCCCAAGAAACTATGTTTAAAGCTTCTAAATATTCTGAACATGCCTGTAGTGGCAATACTTTTTCTCGCAACTTTATAAAAGTATAAACTGCTTGTTTTGTAGAATCCTGGCATAAGATCCAAAGTAAAAAGGATGTGTAATTTTATCACCAATTGGATGCTTACTTGGATGTAAAGATGATAGGTTACCTCTACATGGCCATCTACATGGTTTTGTGGCAGGACCAAGCACTTAGTGGGCTTCTCTGAGTGTGTCGAGGGGCTTTGTAATGCAGCAAGGCCTGTGGTTTGGCAGATCCAATAAGATTTGTGTGAATAGCAAGAGGTGTGCTCCTGCATGGTTGCCTGTGTGATTTAGTCTGAGTGAGAGATAGAGACAGACTCCCCACACTTTAGTAGATAATATGCATAAGACTTGATCCCTGGCAGGACCACAAATGCACTGTTGTGCATCAGTGTGTTTCAATAAAAACGAGAAAGAGGGAGAGAAATGGGATAAAATAGGGTCTTCGTCTCAGTCTGGGGAGGGTCTCAATTTT
This sequence comes from Clariallabes teugelsi, assembly GCA_030014215.1. Classification (NCBI taxonomy): domain Eukaryota; kingdom Metazoa; phylum Chordata; class Actinopteri; order Siluriformes; family Clariidae; genus Clariallabes; species Clariallabes teugelsi. The sequence goes on from JAQMYG010000010.1 coordinate 10,539,168, forward strand.
CTATCGATTCTCGCAGCTTCAGAGGGTGAAGAGGATGTAAAGGCTATAATCACAACGATTACAGACAACACTCACTGCAACCCCACCACTCTTCTACTCTCACTGTCTAACACACAACACTCTCTCTCTCTCTCGCTCTCTCTCTCATTCTCAAAAGCTCCACTTTGCCACTTTTTTTTTTCAAGCATCCATTCACTTTTTTATGAAATATATTCATTTAGTTTTAGTGATAAGATTTTAAAGCTGAACTTTCTTACTTTACAATTAATCCAACAACAAAGAATGTGGACAAAACAGTGAGCACAAAAATCGTGGACAAAATTATAATCACATGAAGTACTGATAATTGTGTTTCTGACTCGAGAAATCCATCTCTGTGATGATGTCGTGGAGTGTGGAGTTACAACCTTGAAGTTGATTATTTTGCATTACCTGCAGATCTAAAGGGTTTTATTACTCTTTTCTTATTGATGAATTTAAAAACATTAAATGCATAAAAAACAGCTTTTCATGTTACTGAGAATTCTCTTTTTCTGAAGACTTTCCTGTGCTGGAAAACTTTGCAAAAGTAATGTAACAAAGCACTCACTTTGTTGAGTACAATATATATACAGAAATTCATACCGAGCTCTAAATCAACGTTTATGCATAAATTTCAACCGATTGTTTTAATCTGTTGATCCTGTAAGTGTCTCACTTAATAACTGACCTGTTTTTGTGAGAGCTATTTCACTATAATTTACTGACAATCTATATACTGTACCTTTTTAAAACTGTAATATACTTGTAGAACTATCATCATCATCATCATCATCATCTCATTATCATCATGTACTGTATAATAACCTTTAGAAATGGCAAACACTACAGAATGACCTGCTGGCTGATCTGTTATAGTAAAAAAAAAATATATCATAAAACAATATTAATTAGTAAATGAAATTCCATATTTAATAAATTAATTAGACTATTGGTATACTAGCTGCCTATTTATTTTTGCATATTTTGCATATATTGCACAGAAGATGCTTCAATGTTATTAGTATTATTAACTAAAATGAATTCTATAATGAATTAGATTTTTTTCTAATGTATTCTAATAAGTGAAAAACATGGCATTTTCTGTTTTAAAAGCATTAAAATTAGAATTTCAAACAATTGAAATTCTTGTCAACAAAACGAGTAACTATATCATTTATTTTTCAGAATAGGACATACTCATTTCTGGAATGTCTGACATTTGCCATAATAGTCCAGGCTGCGTCTAGGTGTTTTTCTGTGTTGTCAGCCAATTCTCCATAAATAAACGTACTTATATGGAAACCTTCATTTTTCTAAAAACAAAATAACAGGGTTGAAAAATTCTCCTTGATCTTCTGAACTAGGTTTCTTTGTGTATGTTTGTAAGAGAGAGAGAGAGAAAAAATGAGAGAGAGAGAGAGAGAGAGTGTGTGTGTGTGTGTGTGTGTGTGTGTGTGTGTGTGTGTGTGTGTGTGTGTGTGTGTGTGATGTTATATTCATAATACAAAACCATTTGGAGAACCATAAATACTCTGAGTCATTGACCAACCACTTGACCGGCTTCTTGTTGGAACTCAAACACTGGACAGACTCTGAGACTTCAAGAGAGTGTAAAGAAACAGGAGATTAGTATATTCACCTACTGCATACTCTCCAAGCGGTTCCTGCAAAAAAAAGCCATGTAGCCTAACATATGTTGAAGTTAACAAACACAATTTATATCTGGCCAGTCAGCCTTGTCCAAATCTACAGACCCGGCAATGCACCGGTGAGCACTACAGAATCATACGATACACTGCTGATATCCTCCACCTGTTACACTTCTCCAACTTCCCCCACTTCACTAACCTCATCCTAACCCCACTGTGAGCAAGAAGCCATTCGAGTAGAACCGGGAACCCCTTAGGAAATCAAAAGGTGCATTATTAATGTATGGCAAGACCTTGGTCATGTTACATATTTCTGCCCCTTGATATTAGTGGTATTATTGGGTCAGCTGCTTTCTCTTTCATATCGGTCCTGTTAGGGATCAAGCAGGCTCTCGTTTACACCACTCTGACAAACTGATAGCTTTATACAGTATGAGCAAAACCAAGTCATAAATGCATCCAAATATCAAAAGTTTAAATTTTACATGGTGTGAATAGTAGTTGATTCAAAAATGAATTTAAAGCTGTAGCAAGCTGTTGCCATGGTCACACAAGAATTGTGAAGTGAGCCAGATAGGTTTTCATTAAATTTCCCTTTATGCCATGAACCTTTTACTTCAAACTAAAGCTGTTTTTAGGCTGTGAGATTTTTTTTTTTTTTGTAACACTATATAAGATCACCAAGAAAAAGAAAAAAGAAAAAAAAACAGACCAAAAACAGGCTCTGAGATAACGTTAGACCTGCAGTAAACAAAAAAACTATAAATTCGTGCTTATATCATCAGTCAGTGTAATCTGGACTTGCAGAAAATGAACAAGTAAGGACTTATTAGTCGATTTGAATGTTTTTGTTTACAGTATATACTGCCACTTTGGTAGGCTATCTGTAGCTACAGTATCCTGTAAATTTCACCATATGCTTTGTCATCGTCCTAGTTGTGATTTTAGATAAGCAATAGGTGTGATAGTGGTTTAGTGGTTAATTTGGGGTTTTGAATCTTGCCTCCGGTCTATTGCATGGAGTTTGCATGTTTTGCTTGTGCTTTTTGATTTTATTTCTGGGTGCTCATGTTTCCTCGACAGTCTAAAGATACAGTATGTGTTGTAGGCTGATTGTTGTTTCTAAATTACCCCTAGTGAATAAATGGGTGTGTATTTGGAAGTTGCAAGAAAGTCGGGATCCTCAGCAATGCGTCCCCTTACAGCAATGATGGCATGCAGTCCTACTGTAGGATTAATTAAGATTATCTGGATGGATGGATATATTTTGTACCGATCTTAACAGACAGCCAAATAGCAATTTTACAGTGTACAAATTTAGCTTTAGATTTACCTATCCATTTTTGAGATATTTTCAGTGTGTTGTAGTGATTATCACCATGGCTTCATCTATCCAGGCTCAAGAATTCAAATCCTGCCTTGAGTTTGTGTTCATGTTCTTCATGTGTATGGCGGGTTTCCTCTGGGTACGGCAGTTTCCTCCCACCGTCCAAATACTTGCAGATTATTTTGATTAGTGTTTCCAGGTTGCCTGTAGTGAGTGAATATGCGGTGTTCTGTGCATATGCTCTGTGATGGATTGGTACCCAACCTTGTGCTCGAAGACCCGCCCTGGACAAACTCTAGACTTGCTTTAGTGTATCTTAATTTGCCTTTGCAAACCATGACTGGTATGAATCAAGAACGATTAAAGGTTTTTGTAAGTAAAAAATCTCTGACATGAGAAAGATTAGCTAGCTAGGCTACATGCTACATGCAGTCTTTGAAGATATGTGTTTAAAATTTGTTAAATACATTTTTCTTTTACCAATTTTACATGATTTTATTCCATTTTAACCTATGTTGCTAGCCTATTTTAACTAGTCTTAAACAAGTGGTAAAATTGCTTTAGGCTGCAGATAGCTAGCTACGTAATAAAGCTAAACGTAAGTACTTAGAGTCAAAATGCTGGTCAGGATTGGATTGGATTATTGTTAATACAGGTTTTAAATGTATTTTACACCTTTGTTTTACTGTTAAGGTGACTTAGGGTGAGCTAATTTCAGTAGGATTTTTCTTCTAGCAAACCTGGACATTTAGCACCTGGACATTTACCGTAGTAAACCTCCTGGTCCCTTGCCCCTCCATGTTCTCCGGTTTCCTCCCACAATCCTACAAAGATATGCAATTTAGGTTAATTGGCATTTCCAAATTGCCCGTAGTGTATGGAGGTTGAATGGAGGTCCTACCATGGTCGTACAAAATGGAAGTAAATACATCGGTCACCACTGGCCTCCACAGTCCCACAACAGAGGTTCCTATATGGATGGAATGGACTGATGATCATATATGCATTAGTGGTTTAAATATAGAATGTAATGATTTACAAGTTTCTTTCTTTCTTCATTTCATCATTTCCCTCTTTCTTTGGCTGCATCTACGAAATTATAAATTAACCAACAACTAATTAGCTCGAAAACTAATCATGAAGAATCTTGTCGGTTTATGTTTTGTGATGTCAGTGTTTCATGTTGATCTGTTTGAAAAATGGAGAATATGGAATATATTGGAAAACATTTTTGTCAATGCAAAAGAAATCATCCGGCTGTAAAATTGCTGAAGTGTGGATTCGGATGGGATTAAAATTATCATCCTACCACAGAGTGAGTCCAAAAAACATTTGGCAAGTTAGTCTATAATTCTCTCAATAGAGGATCTAATCCCACACTGGAAATAAAATCACAGAGTAAAACCAGAAAACAGTGGAATTACCCCAAGTCCCCATTAAATCTAGTTCTGACTTAATAGGGCTTATGAAAATAGGGTCTTTTTTAATCCCTTTTGTTTTTATTTTATGTCTGATATTTAGTACATCATGGTAACTGAAGTTGAAATGTAGTTGTGTAGTTTTTATTTTAATTCTGACATAGCATATTTGATATAAATTTGAATATTTTTATGGTGGTAAAGTAATTTTCTTATCTCATTGAAAAGCTGTTTTACTGTACATGATGATATAATTTTAATAATGCACTAATAGGGTTACATTTTTTTCATAAACAAGAGGAGGTTTTGAAGACCTGTTTTTTGATTCATGAGGTCTAATGTTGTGTGTATTTCTGCTTGTTTCTGAGCTGTGCTGTCTCTTCTGTTGCATGCTGGACGGCTCTCCTGCTTTGCTGTGACAGCACTGTGTCACATGGCCTGGTTTTGTTCCCCTTATTGTAAGCTGGACATGGAACCACTAAAGCCTAATAGAGACTGGCGAAGAACTGCATACATAATCAGAAAAACATCCTGTGTTTTCTGACGACTGGCCTAATATCAGGTGGTGGTTGTGTTGCTGGTTCAGGTCTTTTACAATGGACACCACATGATGAGGATGATTGGTTGATTGCTTCTTTAATCACCAGAAACAACTCAGAATTGTGGGGAGAAGAAAGAATGTAGGAGTATAAAATGATCTTATTGCATCTGCAATAATAAAATAAAATTCATATTGAAATTTTAATACACAACATGGTCGGGTGATTTACAAATGTTATTTGTTTGTTTGACTGCACCTAACATTAGATTATAAATTATCCAACAGTTAGAGTAATTAGCTAGAAAACAAAACCATAAAGCTGCTTCGTGACAAAGTCTATTAATAAAAACAATATATAAATACATTTGAATTAAATGTATAAGAATATAGGAGTGCACTCTTTTAATTTCATGTTATTTTACTTAATTCTCTTATTGCTTCTGACATTTAAAAAAATCTAATAAAAATAAAATTCAGATCTTGAATATATTGGATGATTTACAATTTTGCTTTCCTGTTTAAAAATAAAAATCATACACATACTGTATAATATTCATATTCAGATTTTCTTAGATTCCAAATCATATTCTTTGACGCCTCCTACCATTTGTTATTTGCATACAGTTTGTTGAAAATCTAATTAAATTAGAACAGCTGCAGTGTTGCACTTATGTTTGCTTATGTACAGAAATATAATTAATTATACTGTTTATTGTTGGTTTACCAATGCAGTACTAATCTCTCTCTTATGGTTTTTATCTTATTAAAATGTAAAGACCCTGTTTTATTTGTTCTAATATAAGGATTGTTCCTGCTCTAAGTTGTTCTGGGAAGGATATCTGCTGGATGGGAATGGAAATGAAATATATTTTATTAGTTTCAAATAAGTGACTAATAATAATGACTTGTTTATTAGACTTACTACTCTGACTTTATTGAATTTTGTAACATGATATAGCCCTGGGCATCTTTCTGACTGTTGAGCTTGATAAAAAAAAATTTTTTTTAAAGAGAGTTGGGAGTTTGTGTAAATATGTACAAAACTCTTGTATAATCGGTTTTGACTGACACTCTCTGCAGACAGACTTTTGATGTCTGAGCCTGGCTCTATTATGTGCTATAATGATATGTCTGCTTCTCCCTTTGCATTGGGCTTGTTTGTTTAGGAGGATGCAATAGTGGCTTGGCTGCTGCTGTTGTGTGCGTATGTGTATGTGTGTGTGTATGGGGTATGTGTGTAATGGTTGCCCATGGGGAATATAATCTTGTGCAAACACTGAGCATGTCTCCCAGGTGGAGTCTGTGTTTGAATGGGACACACAGCAGTCTTGTAGAGCAGTGTGTGTACGTGTGTGTGTGATTGGAATTGCTTGAATAGACTGAGCTCAGACTGGGAAGGCATTCTGTCCGAGCTGGTATACAGAGTATAATCTACTCCACTCCATGAACAACAGTTAAAAATAAAGCATGGGATAAATTAAAAATTTGGCCTAGTTGAAAAAAACAAAAAAACAAAATGGTGCTCCATTTTCCGCCTCGATATTCTCTCTTTCTCACTCTGAAACCACTCTTTCATCAGTTTAAATACTGCGGCTGGGCCTCCCAGTCTGACGCAGGCCTGATCACAGAGGGCCGGGCCACGGTCAGGCAAAACCAACATGCGCTCACCCTCCAAAAACATCCATCCGGTTGAAAATAAAGCACGGCTCTTTTTTTTTTATCCCCTCACTCAGTCCAGGCCTGTTCTCCACTGCCTTTTTGTTTACACTGTCTCTCACAATGAGCGCCCATCGTCCCCCTCCGATACGCCTTTTATCGGAGTGTTTCGTGGGCTTGAATGTACAGCAGCAGTTGGCCCTGCGTGAATAAGCCCCTGTGAAAATTGCTAAGACCCTGCTTACATTGTCCGCTGTCATTTCCCACCACAATAGATATCACACTTTGGATGTAATTTAGAAAAAAAAAAATATAGGGGAGGCGGGAGGTACTGGTTGAATCAAAATAGTGGTAGCTTTTAGCTTTTGTTTCTCTGGGCTCACTCTTTTCTTTTTTCTTGCTTGTCTCACATTCTCTTTTCTTTTGTTGATCAATGCTGCGTCGCATTCTCTCCATCTCTCTCTCTCACCTCATTTTTTTTCATCACCAGCTCTTCATTCAGAGAGTTCGCCATTATAGTGGAAAATTAAATAAACCACTCCATTGCCTAAAGAGACTGGGGTCTGGGCGGGATCAGGTTAGAGCTCCAGAGGGAGCGAGTAAGGATGCATCTTTCCGGATGGAACTTCATCTTTCCCGTACAGCAGCTCAGAACACCGGTGGGGTTTGGAGGGATAAAAACAGGACGAGGAAGGTGTGAAGAGATGTGTGTATTGAAGGAGCTGAGGAAGGCAGACGAGAAAGATGCACCCTTCTGATCCATCATCATCCTGTGGAGAGAGAAGCAGAAAAATCCTGCATCTTTTTTTTTTTTTTTTCCTCTGAGGTTCCCCTTACAGCCCCACCTCCAGAAGCAGAGGGGTCTTGAAGTTTCTTTGAGGTGGGTCGCATGGCACTGGGCTAGTGACAGACACCTGAAGAACTCTTCTGAGGAGGGAAAGCTGTTTTTTTTTTTTTTTAGAAGAAGGATGCACAGAGGGAGGGGGAAGCATCAGAAAGTTCCAGAAATGTCAATGGGGGTGGAGGGGAAGGAGGCGTCCACCACAGCAGACGAAATCAGATTAGCAAAATGACTGAATGCTAAGGGATTTAGACGAGTAGACTTTCAGGGTTAGTTCTTGTTGGTGTTGGCCTCTTATATAACTCTTACTTAAAGTTAGCTCTATTTACACTAACTTCATTGTGGAATTTTATCATGTCATGCGTATTTAAATTATATGTCTGTAGTGATGCTTTTAACAGCGAATCAATGCTTGTGCTTACACAAGGATTGGCTCTTGACATTAGTTGTTGGGTGTCGTTGGTGTTTTGTGTTTGAAACTCAAGTTTTATGGCAACAGCTCAATCCAGTTTAGTCAAAAATTAATTTCATCCATTGAAATATTAATCAGTCAGATTTTTAAAATTACTTAGATTTTTTTTTTTTTTTATAAATTGTTGTTTAAAGGAACTATTTTCATATTCATGTTTGAAAAGTCCAAATTTGTAACTTAAAGTAGCAGCGTTTTAGAGAAGCTTTTATCTATAATTATTATATTATTTATTGCATCACATCAGTTATTTTTACAGTAAATTAAGTAACATAGATGGTACATTTTTAACATCTTACATGACTGTAGCATGCATTGAAAAAGTTTCGGAGGTGAAGCGTTAGTGTCCATATCTATCCATACATCATTATTTGGATGACGTAACTTGATTGTTGGTTGATTGTTTGTGCAAAATTGTATTGTTTAAAAAGTTAAAAACTTATAATCAGTCTTGAGTCTGAAGTAGTCAGTTATTGCCTCATGCCTTCCATCTTTCCATTCCTGTTTATTACTCTCTTTCCCTCCTTTCTCTGGTGTGTGGTGAAAAGCATCTTAACAGCCAGCCGTGGTACCTCATTCAAGCATTAATGAGGAATCAGAATGGGCAAGAGATGTGTGTATATGTGTGTGTGGAGTGGCTGAAAAGAAAAGGCCAGGTATGGTGGGCTAAGACTTTGAACGCAGCTGGTTGTCAGACTGAAAAGGAAATGGACTGGATGACCTCATTTATGGCACTAGGAGGCTGGAGGAAGATGAGGAAGGGATTGAAGGAGGGCCACCCAGCTGTGAGGCCTCACTCTCAGCCTCGGCAAGCTCCTCTTCTCCCTTGCCCTTTATCCTCAAAAGAAAAAAGAGTAGGGGCCTGGGGTAGTCTCCTGGTGGAGGAGCGAAGAAGAGAATGAGGGAGGAGAATGAGGGAGGAGAGAGGGAGGATGTCATTGATGGCTAATGTGGCCCCAGGGAGAGTGAGAGAGAGAGTGAGAAAGAGAGAGCGCTGAGGTCATCATGAGTCAGTGTTGCTTGACTTTGGGGCTAAAGAGCGTTTCATATGTGTTGTTAGCATGTCAGCGCTAATTTGCAGCGCTGTCAGAACAGGGCAAAAACAAGATTAGCGGCTTTAGACACCACAAACAGACAGACTCCACATCGCCGCTGGCCATATGGCATTTGACAGTCAGCTCTTTTCATTGCCAGTTCACAACATGTAGCTTTTTATTTTTCTTTATAGTGGGTACATAAAAATGTAAAAGAAAGGATAAAAAATTACAACATATTACATAACGAGTAGCATGGTTATGATCAGCAATGACTCGTATCCATACTTTGGTGGGGCAGGATGACATGTTGAGAGGCTATCACACTTGACTTTCACTGTAGGCTTCTATCTACTGAATTTTTAGAGTGACCCTGTAGTTTTCAGTCTTCAATCACCAAAATACTGTTATCCAGCATACAGCCTAGAAGCTTATTTTAAAAGTTTTTTTTTAGATGTACCTTTGTTCAGCTGTATTCAATACAACAGGTGTGTTTTGAAACAGACATTTTCCACTCCTTAATCCAATTTTTCCTCACTCAATCTTTGCAATGTATCTTACAATAGAACAGGTTGTGCATATAATTGACACACTGTCTGCACAGCCACTTTGCCTTTATTTGTGGAAATGTATTACATTTAATTCAGATTATTTGCTATAAAACATGATCTTGACAGACACTTTTAATCTAGCCCAATTTGATATGAGTACTTCAAGACTGACATCCCAAACATTAAGTCAAGTATGGAGCAGCATGAGTCCCGTCCCAGTGGGCCTTTATTAGCCCTTGTTGTAATTTGCATGTTTGGTCATTAGGGCAAAATTGGCATTTTTTAAATTATTGATTACTTTAAACAGATATTATGCGTTTGGCTAGAATTTAAAATGTATGTGAATGATGACTTTATGAAAATTAACATTTGTTGAAAAGTTAATATGCCAACCCATATTGACTAGCCACCACAACTTATTAAGGGCTTTCTCCAAACCCCTCCAAACCCAGAAATCCCAACATTAATCCCAAAGCAACCCACTATCAAGACTCTTCAACATCAAACACCTCAACCTCTATTATAATATAACCCCATCCCCCCACCCCCCCACCCCTTTTTGGATTACTTATGAATGTGACGTGCCTATAGCACTAGGTCTAGCGTCGTTTTTAATTTAATTAGCCCAGCTGCACTGGCGGCTTTCGCTGTTGCTGGCCGTTATTGCCGCTGCGCTTCATTCTGCTGCTGCACACACAATTACTGATTGCTTTCAGATAGGGGTGAAATATGATTAGGGTTTTTGGTGGCAGAGATCAGAGGGGATGGAGGGGGTGGGGGAATGAAAAGCCTTATTACTTTCATTTGAAATCAGTAGATAAATATGAAACTTTCATAGGAGGTGTAATGAGATTATGGTTATTTGGACAGGGGCAGCCGACCCTTGTAGACGGATTATATGGATTAGAAGATCATGAGCGATGATAGCTGAGAAGTCGAGAGCTGCTGATCTGAGAAGAGCCGGTGTTGGGAAAAGGAGTGAGAAAAAGTTTCTGTAGATCAGTTTTGGTGATAGTTATATGGTCACTAAAAAGTCCAGAATTTTTTGCTAAAAATGTTTCAATAATCAACTAACTATTAATGATTAACATCTATAAATATGATGAATCAACTCTCTGGATGTAGCGATGGCTTTTTCTTTATATGAATCAAAGAGATGAAGCAATCACCAGTGCATTATAGTGCAAAATTGCAGTTTCTGTACATTAGTGAAATATTTTTTGTTTCAACTGTTGTTACTTTTAACTGTCTTGAACTTAAACCATAAAATAAACACTTATACTTTATTCACAAAAATATTTGGACACCTGATTGTAGAAGATCCACTTTCAAACTTCATTCTCCTTTACTGTTATAAAAAACCAAAACTCTTATTGAAAGAAGCCTTCTAGTAGATCTTTGCTCATGGCTATGGGTGTGATCATTTAGCCAAGACCATTGGTTAGGCACAGCTGACATTGAAGTTCATCTCAAAGATGATCGATCGGGTTGAGTTCAGAACTCTGTGAAGGCCATTCATGGTGTTCCGCTTCAACTTTATCAAACCATTTCTTGATAGGCCTTGCTTTCAGTCCATAGGGGCATTGTCATACTAGAACAGGTTTGGTTATCTTAGTCTCAGTGAAGGGGAATTGTAGTACTACGACATACAAATACATCTTATACAATCATGTGCTTCAAAGTTTGTGACAAAAGTTTGGAGTATGATCTGCGCATGGGTATAATCAACTCTGTACATATGTTGGGTTCATACAGCATCATTTGTCCCATTTGCTTTCATTTGTTTTCGACATTTAAGAAGGCATATCTAAATCTATAAATCTATATATTTTAAACTTTCCTTTCTCCAAAACGGTTCCAGTTCCATCTGTTTGCTTCTCATTTATTAACTGGCAAAGAACTGGAAGTGAGGTTTCTGCTCAGTGGAGCATATCAAAAAAGGCTTCTGATCAGTCCTTTTTTTGCTTACTAAAACACACACAGACACACACACACTCATAGGCACAAGCCAGTAGCCTGATTAACATCTGAATTAGGTTACCAATATGAGCTACAAAGTGGTTGACCAATGATCCCTTCCTTTCTCATACTACATAATAACCATTGTGCAGAGGATTTACTGCAAAAAGCTGTTTTTTCTTTCCTAGTCCATCTTCTGTCCCAGGGTTACTAGACCCCTACATTAAGACCTGAGCTAGGGCCTATGCCTTGTCTAATGCTCATTAGAGCCAAAGTCCATTAGCCTCCTAATGGGTGACACAGGGACTAATTATAGATGTGTTTCCAGAAGGCAGATGTAGTTGAATACAATAAGGCTGTTGGGACCATTAACAGAGCTGTTCTGAGTAAGTGGTCTCACAAGCTGCCAAAATCTCATACTGGTCATTAGGTATCAATCATAAATGGTGTAATGATTAACTGACAAAGGAATTTTTTTTAACATTTTTTATCTGATATGTGTTGATAGTTTCAGGGTGTTTTGGACAAAGTATGGGAAGTCTTGATTCCATATGGTGATCAGAGTATTCTTAGGAAAATAAAATTAGATGGAAAGCATACACTCTAAATACAGTACACAGCATGGAACACCAAGGCAGTTAACATATTATACATGACTACTATATACAGTACTTGAAATTTTTGATCCCGGGTTTTCTTACTGTTCTACAGAACCATACAAATTCTTATATGTACAATGCAACTAGATTGAATTCATACACATGAAGACGTAACTAACCCTTAATTAAAGGTGATTTTTCTTTGTTGAAAGAGGATTCCCATATGTTGGGTCAGTTCTCATTAGCCAATATTCTAGCAAATATTCTTTTTAGTGAAACCATTTATGGTTCCTGTAAGAACCATTTTTATTTCCCTCAAGAATTAATTTTTCGTTGTTGCCGAAATACACTGAATAATTATTTTCTACTGTAATAGTTCCATTTAAAATGAATGATCTGTGAATTTAAAATATTTGTTCTAGTGTTAAATAAAATGTTATTGTTAAAATAATTGTTACTAGCACCTCTTCTTGAATCATTAATAGAAAAATGAGATGTGAGATAAAATTATAGATTATCTCAAATTATAACAGGGTCCTGTTAATGGTTTATAACTTAATACTATATTCATTTACCTTGTCTTGTTTGAATTTAAACATGAGGGCATGAGATTGGCTGTTGATGATTAGATTGCAATTGAATGAATTGGTAATTATGGAGACAAATATTAATTATTATTCTAACCCTAACAATAATCTTTAACATTTATTATGTGAATTGTTACAATTTTGCAAGAAGACCATGATTTTTGATTTTCTTGAATAAGATACATGCTTTAAGAAAGGCTGCTTTAACAAATCAACACTAATTCAAATAATGATAATAATAATCATCATCATCATCATCATCATCATAATATAATCAATTAAAAAAATTAACAATTGCAAACCAGCACACTGGTGATAGCTGGGATTGAGACGTTTAACTTTGTTGTTCCGATAATCATAGCATACTGAGGCATCAACAAGTTGTTTTAGCTGTCACCATCCTCAACAGTGATTAAAGGTTACAGTGCATTGAATTCTCTGCTTTTCATTTATGTTCTTTCCTGCAGTGTTTCACTGCACTTTTATATTTGAAGGTTATACTAATCCATTTTGCTGTCTATTCTTCAGAACACTTGCTGTCTCTTCAAATAAAGTTTCTGTCACTCATAACCTTCAAGATACTGAGATGTAAGGATTTAAAGCATTTTTCAATCCCTCGTGTACAAACCATGAAAGAAAAAAACATTCTCTTCCATCGGCTCCGTCACCTCGCCTTTCACATACATGCTTGCATCAAACGTCATAACTGTACTGAGAGACACTGGCTAGGTCACAGTTATGGCAGCATCCATGAGCCTTGTCAAATCAGAACTCATGCAGTCGACCTGACAGCTGCTGTGACAGGAAGCTTATGCGAATCGCCTGCGAGAGAGAAAAATGCCTTTGATAGTGTTAACCCCCGTAGTGCACTAACGTGTTGTTTCTAGAAGCTTCAGCTGATCCTATGAAGCTGACTCTGCTTGCTGGTTGGGTAGGAGAGGCCTGTGAGCTTAGAGATTCCCAAGCTAACAGCAGGGATAGGAGCACAGGCAGGTGGAAACCGAACACATCCCGGTGTGTGTGAATATAAGAGCACGTGTTTAAGTGTACATGTGTTCGTGTGTGTTTATCTGCAAGGCCTTTGGTGTTCTGATGAGCCGCTAATGCTAATTTGGGACGTAGAAGTGTGTGTGTGTGTGTGTCTCTGGCTGTCTATCTGTTTGTTTGTGAGAGAAGCAAAAAAATGTATAAATAAAATGGAAAAAAGTTTAGGAGAAGAAGAGTGAACAGTTGTTGAACATCTATATCAAATGGTCTCGTGTAAAATTTCACAATAATGTTTATTATTTAAAATTGCTTTTAGCACCGCAAGATTTTTTTCCCTCATAAAAAAGAACACAAGTGTGACATATACTGTTCTTATGGACGTAATAAAATTTGCTTATGGGAATTAATTTTTTAATGATATTTTTTTATGGTTGGCTTTTATTTACTGTATGCATTTTAGTATTATGATTCAGTAAAGGTTATTTTAAAGCCTACAAAGTTAAAGACACAAATAACAGAGAGAGAAAAAAAATGATGCAAGAAAACTTTGCACGACAGTCTTTGTACAATTCTGTTCCAGATTTAAAAAAAAAAAAAAAAACACTTATATTTACCCAAGCTTAAATAAAACTTTTCTGATTTTAAGTTGTTGCATTGCTTTTATGTAATGGATATGCAGTGGAGAATTAGCCTTATGTTGGAATATGTAAAGCAGTATTAATGTGCAACTAGAAAAATGCCTCTCATTTATCCCACATGTGCATGAAATGGGGAAACAGGGAACCACAAACTTTTAACCTAACTTTAAATAAAGGAATTTAAAGTACATAAAATTGTCACTGCTGTGCCCATTAAGACATGATTCAAGATATTCTTCTTCGCATTTGAGGTTATTCAGTGTTTCTCGAAGAATATTTCTGTAAAACATTTGTCTCTGACTGTGCAGCGAAATTCATGCACTGCATTCTTACTCAAACATATAGCATTATATTATGATATAGTATAACATTCAGTTTACTACAATAAAAAACAGCTCATTTATTTCAAATAATTGATTGTGTGCAAAGTATTCCAACTTGTGTCCTGGTCACCATTTTTCCAGCACAGTTGCATTATGGATGTACAGTAATAGTCTACCAATTTTAATGATGATTATTATGACTATTCTGATTGGATTCATAGTAAGATGTGTGGCTTCCTGTTAAAATGCACAAATATGTTGAATTAATGTGCAGAAATCTTAAGTGTACATGTTTCTGTTTATATTCAAGAGTAAAATAGTATATTATAAAAAATGTAAAAAAAAAATAATTTAAAAAAATCCAATAAAACCCTTTGAAAGTATTTTTTTTTCTTATATGTTTCCTGCATGCACTTAATGAATGCCTAAAAATCTCACAGGAACCATTTCTTTTCCCATAAAAAGGACCATGGTCCACATTAATCCGCATTAGTGAGTATGTCTTTCCTCGTGGCGTGCTGAGGTTCCTGCAGGCACAGTGCTGGAGGTGAGAATGGAGCGCTTTAGAGTTGTGACACTCCGTTTCTGCTTCTCTGACTACTGATTTAGCCACGGTGGTAGATGAGAGACTGTTATCCCACAGCCCCCCCTCCTTCCTCCTGGTTTCATGCCTCATTTTTCTCCTGCTCAGTACTCAGCGTGTCGGTGAACGACGTGAAAATGACGCCGAAAATAAGCATGCGACTGGAAAATGGGCTTAAAATGGAAGTTTGGCCCTCGGCTCCCCCCTTTCTCCCCCATGCTCCCATTTATGCTTTAAAATGGGCTGAAGAGCGGCAGCGCGTGCTTGCACACGGTCAACATCTGTCAGGTGCTCGCGCTCTCAGGTTCAAGGGAAACCACTTCTCTGTCCATGCAAACCGAATAGAGCCTGGACTCCCTTCTCCATCCTGTCTCACTCTCATTTAATTTTCATCTCAATCACAAATCGCTCTCAACTCCATCATGTCTAACTCTCGTTTCACTTTCACCGCATTCGTGTGTCACTTTAACATCTTGTCTCACTGTTATCTCCATCCTGTCTCATTCTCATCTCAAACTCATCTCTTTCAATCTCACTTTCATCTCATTTCAACAATATCTCACTGTCATCTCACTCTTATATACAGTGCATTCTATCTTTTTCTCATCTCAGTGTCATCTTTCTCTCATCTCACTTTAACCTCATTCCCATGGCACTCTCATCTTCATTCTGTCGACACTCTCATTAAGGTCTCACCTTCAAAATTTGACTTTCATCTCATTCCTGTCTCAATCTGATCTCACTCGAAGCTCACTTTCATCTTACTTTTAATCTCATCTCTATCTCATCTCACTCTCATTTCACATTTCTTATTTTTCTCATTCTTACTTCTTGTTTCACTCTGGCCTCCATCCTGTCTCACTCTGATCTCATACACATCTTACTATGATTTAATCACTTAATTAAAATTACATTTGATTAAAAATATATAATAATAATAATAATAATGATAATAATAATAATGTAATTTATTAAGGTCAATGTCCTGTTTCAATAAATTACAATGTTCTTTAATTCCACTATGTTCAGCTACAAACACACGTGATATCGAGTCAGTAGCAAATGTACTGAATAACTGGCCTGAAGGAAATGAGAAGTATTCTGCATGGGATTTACTCAGAAAATCTGATATAAAGACAATATCCTTGTAGTCGCCTTTGTTTCTGTTGGGTGTTTTCTTCCACTGCCACACACATTGTTTATTATCGTGTTTTATTAGCTCTACTGGCCAGCTGGAATACTGCGAGCATTGTCAAAGCAGTAGTGCAATTCCACAAATAACGTCTAATTGCATAATAGCTATGTCTATTCTTCTTGCAGTGATGAGTGTGATGATTAAGTTGTTAACTGTTTTCCACTGACGCGATATATTTATATATTTTTTTCTTTAACTAACAATTAATTGAGATATTCTGATATATATGTTTTTACTTAAAAAAAAGTTTTGTAGCATTTTTTTAACATAGTAAAATAAACAAATAAATATAATCTCAGTAGAGTTCACTATAGAATTGAAAGTATAAAGCGATTTTTGTAAAGAAACAAAGAAATTCACAGATGTTGATAAACAAGGTTATCAATAAGATTAAATCCAACATGATAATAAAGTGCGCCATATTGTAATTACATTAATTTTAATAAATCAAGCAAACAACCTACTACATTCATATAATCATCATCCTCATCATCATCATCAACAACAGCAACAACAAAGAGGACGAATGAATAGAGAAAAAGAAGAACATTATTTATAAAAAAAATTAATTTATAACAACAAGAACAATAAGAAACTTTTTTTTTTTTTTTTTTTAAATAAATAAATACATACATACATACATAAATGCGCGTTATCCTTCAGGACAGTTTGCATTTAACTTTGACCCTTGAGAAAGACAGACACTTAAAAAATTCACTAAACCGGATTACAAATATAACATTTATTTAGATCAATAAATGCAAGGTGAATTTTCTTTTGCAGCAGTCTCATACATGCCTGAGGGCTGTGTGACTCCACTGAGAATGGGATGCGATGCTTTAAAATAAGAGTTTGATGTGCTTTCATTTTATCCAATTTACTGTAAAGCATTCTCATTTTCTCCAGTTTATTGTATCTAAAACAGAAATCCGTCCTTCATCTTTAGCAAGCTGTGCATTCATTAGGCTTCTCTATTAACTACTAGATTGTGCTGTTTAGCTTAAGGACATAAAAAGACATTTATAAAATAATTTAGAAAATGATTTTCGATGTCGCAGTTAATACAACACGCGCTTATTATTATGATGGGTGTAACACCGTTAATTCTTCTTTTTTTTTTTTTCAGTTTCATAAAACCCTTTTTAGCTTCCATCATGTCCTAAAGCCACTTGTAGACAAAGTGGTCTGATGTGGCACGTGCGCTGGGCGTCAGTCACCTGTTTCTTAGCAACTGACACAACAGGGAAGCACCTGTGGCACCAATTTACTGAAAAGAGTCTTTCACGGGTTTTAAACCAGCTCGAAACAAAAGCAGCGAGCTGTGGGAGAAACCCCGAAGCTAGGCGAGCACATATTTGATCACATACAGTGTCAAAAATCTCAAAATCCCCCCAAAAAGGTTATTTACTTATGCAAGGGCTAATTTTGGTGCTGGCCTTTGAACTAGATGATGAAAACATAGCCTATTTTCTCTATAACAATAACGTTAAACAATGTATTTTTTGAATATACAAACATCCGAATATTATTATATTTTTCGTTAACATTTTGTTTGCTTAGTAATGACATCCATATATATTGTTGCCAATTACTTTTAAACAGTTTTAGATCAGTGAACAAAAGAAAACCAGCACGAATGTGATTTTAATCAAAATGTTTAAAACAGAATGAACAACAACACAACAATATATCCTGCAATGTAAGACTAAATGCACTCTTGCACTGCTCTTCTATCGTGCTGTATTCACCATTGCGATTTTAATTTGCCTCCTGGACCTATTTAACAATTTTATCCACTTTCCCTTTAATTTATGTTTACAATTACAGAAACCCCTTATATATATTATGAATTACATAAATCCCAAACAACTGGTTAAATATGTGCTAGTAAATTGTAAGAAGAAATTACAAAGCATGCAGAATCATAGTTTGTGCCTCAAGAGAGTTCAGTTCTATGGGATTTGGATGCTATTTCTTTATCAATTGTATATAATTTGTACAACATGCGCGCGCCAGCGTGGCTTTGTAGGATACTGTTTACCTTCCGAGCGCTCGAGAGTGGAAGCTGAGCTCAGGTCACGTGACCGTGCGCCATGCAAATCAGTCCTCGGCTCGAACCTGATTGGTCGCTTCGCTCTCATTTAGCGGCTGTCAAGGCGCATCATATGGCCGCTCTGCTACTAACTTTTCTCCCGCGTCGCCCAAAGTAGCTCAGAGGCTTTTCACTGCACCGGATGAGAAAAACAAAAGCTGAAAAGAAAGGTAAAGAAACTAACGACTTGTATCGTTTTGGATTGTATACCTGTTTCCTCGTTCTGTGGGAAGCTTTTCTTTTACGCGTCCGTGCCAGCGGACAGGACAGGACAGGACAGGGACGCCGCTGCTTGGCTCCTTAAGAGTGAATGTTTCTCTTGTGTTGAGTGTGAAAGTTAAAGCCAGGTGAATGTATAGCATGATGATGGAGACGGACTTGCATTCCCCGACACCCCAAACGAACACGAGTGCGGGGCACGCGGGCCAAAATGCTGCGGGAAAACTGAGCCAGGAGCGCGTCAAGCGCCCCATGAACGCATTTATGGTGTGGTCACGCGGGCAGCGGCGGAAGATGGCACAGGAGAACCCCAAAATGCACAATTCGGAGATCAGCAAGAGGCTCGGGGCCGAGTGGAAAGTCATGTCCGAGGCAGAGAAGCGGCCTTTCATAGACGAAGCGAAACGCCTGCGCGCCATGCACATGAAGGAACACCCGGATTACAAGTACCGGCCGCGCAGAAAGACCAAAACGCTGCTTAAGAAGGACAAATACTCCCTGGCTGGCGGGCTGCTTGCAAGTTCTGCCGGCGGTGGCGGTGTGACTCTTGGGATGAGCACCGCGCAGAGGTTAGAGAGTCCCGTGGGTCACGGTGGCGGCGCAGGCGCGGCGAGTTACGCACACGTGAACGGCTGGGCAAACGGCGCGTACACAGCAGCCGCAGCCGCAGCCATGATGCAGGAGGCGCAGTTAGCCTACGGGCAGCATGCAAGCGCTGGGGCTCACCATCACGGTCACCACCCGCATCACCATGGACACCACCACCCGCACCATCAGCACGCCGCCAGCGCGCAGTCCGTGCACCGCTACGACATGAGCGCGCTGCAGTACAGCCCCATGTCGAACTCTCCGAGCTACGTGAGCGCCTCGCCGTCGACCTACGCTGCCATGCCGTACACGCAGCACCAAAGCTCCGTCTCGGCGGCGGGCGGCGTTGGCACGCTCGGATCGCTCGTGAAGCCCGAGCCGAGCGGGAGTCCTCCCCTCAGCGCCGCGTCCCGCGCGCCCTGTCCCGGTGACCTGCGCGAGATGATCAGCATGTACTTACCGGCAGCGGAGGCTGGTGACGCGTCTGTACAGAGCAGACTGCACGCGCTGCCACAGCACTACCAGAGCACTGCAGCTGCCATTAACGGAACCGTCCCGCTGACGCACATTTAAAGAAAGAAGCAAAATAATAAAACTGAACCACATATATTCACAAACAAGTAACCAAATATTTACCTCTTTTTAGATTATAAATACCTGCTGTTTTTGTACAGAATGTTTTCTTGTAAATTTAAAGGTGATTATTATTTAAGCCTCGGTTCACTGGTTCTGTCATCGCAACAGAAATTAATTTCTCCGGTTTGCCTATTTCAGATAATAGCTTTAGGCCAGTATGTAATATGAACAGCAAAAAGGATACCAGCCTTTACACAATCTAGAATAAAACTTGAGAAAACGTAAGAGTTTTTCATTATTTTAATGGTTATTATTATTATTATTTGTGAAACGCAAGATTTAGTACACCGAAAACGCCTACTATATTTGAAAGGTTATTTTATTTGTTCACAACCCGATTGTTTGTTTTGTAAAGACGTGACTGAGCCTGTGAATTTAAGATATTCTTTTTTGTCGTTGTAATTTTCATTCTTGTAAATTGTGCACATATGATAGAGGAAAAAAAGTGATAGGTCTGAACAAATTGTAAATAGTTCGTTGATTACTTTTCATTTGATTATTATTATTATTATTATTATTATTATTATTATTATTATTATTGCAAATAGAAATGCAAAGTTTTTGCGTTGGGATTAAACGAATAAATTTCTCAGCTGTTGCTCTTACTCTGTTGTTAATTTGGTCTTTGCATCGACTCTCGACTCCAGTGCGGTCCAACACTTCCTGATACATAACACTCTGTTAGCCAAGTGAAAATCGAACAATAAATAAATAAATAAATTAATGAATAAATAAATACATACATGCATAAGTTTAAATGCTAATTGGAAAATGAAATCGTAAAAAATATTTTTAAAAGATATTGTGAAAATATTACAAGGTTCTAAAGTTCAGACTATTACAGTTACACAAATTTTGTACTGATCCATATTAAAATTTATTATTATTATTATTATTATTAAATTATATGTTACATTATTGCCCTGTAACAATTTTTGTGATTTCAAGTGATTTAGTCTATCTAATCTGTAAAAAAAAAAATACATTGTTTTAGTCAGTGATTTTATAGACAATTTAACATCCACTACAATTGTAATGTAGGTACTGTATAACAATAAGTTACCTAGTTGTTCAAATTGTGATGATGGAAATCTTTTGTTGTTCACGTTTTTATTTAGTTTTTGATTATGCATACATTTTAAAGATTTCCTCTTTAGGCTCAGTAAATTTGCTGTTACGTGCATTTTGACGTAAATGATACTAAAGCGGTTGAGTAAATTATGAAATAGTCAACCTGGAGTAGGGTTAAATGATTAACGGTGCATGAATTTTCCCCATAACTTAAGGTTATGTGATTCTAAACAAAGTGCAAGTGTCTTATATACACTTAGGGTATTTGTAAAAAATTAAAACATTTTAAAAAAAGTTAGTTACGTAATTTCCTGAAAAGATTATTTTAATAGTCCTAACAAAAAAGAAGTATTCAGCATGTTCCGCACTTGTTACTGGTCCGTGTTTAGGGGGTTGGTGAACAGGGTCGGTCAAAGATCAGGACCTTTTTAAATAAAATAAAAAAAGAGATCTATTGAAAACGCATCACAGACAAAACAAACAAACAAAAAAACCCCCACATTATTTAAAGTCCAGTCCGCAAAGTCTAAGTCGCACTTCAGTATAAATCCCCCTGGGAGCATATATTATAAAAGTTTTTTTCTATTTATTAAATTAAAATCGTCTCTTTCCTTTTCATTTCCCGTCCCATTTTTGCATAATGCGCATATTTCTTTTCGCCTGTTAATTTATTGTTTTCTCCCTAGAAAAAAAATACAATTTGAATTTCTCACCGAGGAAGGATGTGAGCTGGATTTGTGATGAATGGAAAGGAGAAGGAGAAGGATTAAAGGGCCATGAGAGCTAAACTCGGGCTCACGGGCCGCTAATACTTGAATACTAATTAAGTGAGAAATGGAAGGGTTACATCCGGGGATTCTTTCCCCCCTTACCGTTGTAAATAGAATAATTTAATGTGGAGAATGTTAGATAAATCGTCTGAATGGAAGAGTGTGTTTTTGCAAAATAAAGGAGAGGGGTCTAATTGCAGTTAGATCCTGAAAGTGTGAAACGACTGCAATAAGAACATTTGCAATCCATGTGAATATCCAGTTTTCTCTCTCATCCATTTACATTACAGAACACAAATTGTATGACAAATCTGTAAAATAACGTATGAATGTTAATTATACTAAACGATTTATATAGAGATATATAAGCAATATTATAAACTGCACACAATTTAATCTTCTATCTGGATCTTTTTAACCAAATAGATAGATTTTGATCAATAATTGATATGCACTGCACTTTCCTGCTTCTGCAATTTTTCAGTTTTACCTCTAATAACTGACTTACATTGATTCTAACCTATTACAATACACTGTTAATAAAAAAAAAAAAGGTACTTACAAAAGTACTGGTTAGGTACATTCGAACAAAATTTTTGCATCACAGCATAATTAAATGTTTACTCTAAAACTCTAGAAAATATAATTTTTTTGTTAAAGATGTGTTAGGAGTTGAATAGCTGATACAAGTTTTATCTGACAGAGTTCACTAGTTCACTTTCCTACACACATCAGAACAAACCAAACTGACCAATAACACGAAGATCCAAACATTCTATCCTTCCTGGCATTAAAATCCACTTCACCATGCAGTGAGAAACAGCATCCATTATTGGCCCATATCCTCACCCCCCACCTCACCCCGCCACGTTTGTAAACCCTGTCCTAAATGTCCCTAATTAGCATCGACTTTATCACTCCCCTGCATATTTTCTCAGCTCTCCAAAAAAAACCCTCGCTCCTGACGCCACTGGTTGCGGTTCTGCCACGGAAGATTATGAAGACCGATTGGAGAGGCGCGAGATTAGCGCGCAGCAGAAACACCAACCGGGCCAATAAATTCCGCTCGCGCCTTATCAAGCAATTACACGTTGGCGTGTTTCGCAATCTCGCAGCCTCTTGCCTATAATCCACAAGCTCACAGTGAGGCGAGAGACCGGGTTTATGCCCCTCACCCCTCCTCTACTACATTTTAGCATCATGTTCAATGTCAAATGACAGTGAAAAAAGGTACTACATTTTATTATTAATGATTGGAACAACCCCTGCTCTTATTATTGAATATACTTATTATTACATTATTACATACCCAACCTTTGATTTCCCAGATCTCAGTTCATGTTGAGTATGAAATGCCGAAAAAGAACATTCTTTCCTGTCCAGTCAGTGGGTTGACTCAGGAGCAGGGTACAAGAAGGACACAGTGTTAGGAAAATAGGTTTGGCACATCTTTCTTTCTATTGTCTCCATCCTCCATCATTCATCCACCTCTCTCTCTCTCTCTCTCTCTCTCTTTCTCTTTTCTCTATCTGTCGGTCTGTCTCAGCACAGCTGGAACTTTTTCTTCATTTGCCCTCAGCTCAATACAGGCTTCAGCAAATTCCTTAACACGCAACAGACAAGTGGTGCAGGTGCAGGAGGATAAGTTCAAGAACTGCAGTTTAAACTTCAATTCTGGAACATGTGTCAGTGCACACAAACCATTATGATCAACAGACTGTTCGTGTATTAACCATATATTAACATTAACAGATGTCCGTAGGTAGTTTCAGAGATTCCAAATTCAATGGAACTACAAATTCTGTGAATGTTTTTTGTCTGGTAAATGATCTGCATGCAACTGCAAATAGACTGAACATTTTTGATGGTGTTGTTTTGATAAATAGGTGACTGCTATGTACACTATTTTGCCAAATGCTTGTGCAAAACTTCCATAACTCATACGGCCTTGCTGAACATCCATTTCCAGGTTACTGTTATAACAACCTCCACTCTCCTGGGAAGGCTTTCCACTGGATTTTGGATCATTGCGTCACAAGATCATTAGTGAGGCCATGCATGGGTATTGGTTGAGGAGGCCTGGGATGCAGTTCATGTTTCAGTTTATACCAAAGGTCTTCAGTGGGTTTGTGGTCAGGGTGCTGTGTAGGCCACCTGAGTTTTTCTCACTGCAAACCAGTGCTACAGACCTTAAAACATTTCATATGACTGGGAAAATCGATACATTTTAGGGACAGTGTCAAACTGAAAGGCATTGCTTGATGTCACTCTGCAACCTTGACATCCATCTTTAATGTAATGTTTTACGCTGATTAGTGGACAAAGGACTAGTCCCTGGCCGGCTATGAGAGTTAATCAGGCAGAACGGCCTATGCTAATGGGCTTTTGGAGAGCGCACGGTTGGTGAACAGTGAGCGCGATTGTTCTCTTGGTGTTTCACAGGCCTCACGCGCAGCTGCACCTCTGTCACTGCCCCGTGACGCTCCATTTCACACTTGCCCAAAGAAGCCCAGTCTAGCTGTCCGCCCACCCCTGTCCCTTTTGCATTCATTAGCTGTTTTAGAGGCCTCTATTCTGCTGGGCCAGTATGGTCTCATGATTGCAAATGCAGAGGAATTTGCACGAGTCAACATATGTGGCTTATGTGAAGAAGAGAGGTTGAGGTTTATCTTTTCCTTTCAAAATACAAAACAGGAATTCTCACTTGTGATCATTTTTAGATATGTAGTGAGACATTATTATAGTTTAACTATAGTTTTAAAACTATAGCTTTAGATTGTACTTTATAGATAAAAGATTAGAACCAGGCTACTCTTTCAGAATAAAAAAAAAAACTGATTTACAGCTTTAAAGATGTATTAATTTATTAAGATTTATTTATGTAAGTTAATCATGGACAAATTATTTACCATAAGCTATTTTAAAATGTACACTATATCAATATTTTCAGGTGAAAGATACAATATATAAAGATAGGAGTACCACCTCATAAAAAAACCTATACTTTACTCAGATTGTACAATACATTATTCAATACAAACAATTCAAATCCTAAGCACATTCAGCAAAATACATATTTAGTTAAGTTTTATTGGTTTGAATTCCTCTGGTTTCTACCAATGGAATCCAAACCATATTAATGGTCGATCATGTTAATCATTTTAAATGTTCTTTATCTAAAGATAGCACATATTTATTTATATAGATGTACAATTCCATTTGGTAGTATTTATTTGGTATAATTATAACTGATTATTACTGATTAATAACATCAGTTATGTTAGATAGGGAATAAGTTGTGCATGGTGAGGGTTGTCCAGGGCACAGGAGACAACCAGGAGCTGTCCAGGTGCTGAAATCAAAGAGGGAGCTCATAGTGAATGAAAGCAAAATAATTGTATTAATCCAAGAACATGCTTGATTACAAATACAAAAACATGTTTGATTGCAAATACTACTTTATAACAATATTGTAACCTGTATATGCATGTATGTATGTCAGCATTATACAGTGGACCAAAAATGCAGGAGGGTCAGCAGTTACACAAGGAAACACATAGTGTAATGTGGACATAATATTGTATTGTTGGAAAATCACCAAATTGTAAACAGACTGTCCCTCTGGATTAGAAAAAGATCTCACTGACTATCCATGCAGGTGGTGGAACCAAACCCCATTTCTAACTCCAATGCTGGCTACAGCTGCTCAGACTGTTAAAAACGATCATCCGTGATTTAACTGTCTGTGTAATAACTGTTTCTACAGAGAGAAAAGAGTGTGGTATACAGGAAAGCAGTGGAAACAATCAGGCTTGTCATGGTGCATAGTGCAATAGACTTCATAACTCTCCATGAACAAAATGAGGCTGGTTACCTGGAGCCCATTTTCACGCTATAATGCTACTCAGTTTTATTGAGGAAATAAGGATGGTTAGCTGTTTTACAGGTTTAATTGTGAGGCATGTAGAAGGAAATTCCTGACAGCAGAAAAGTGCACTATCTTGTCAGGGTCATGGTGAATCCCAAGCCTATTTCAGGAGCACTAGGAGAAAGTTTCTAAGTTTTAACAGTTTCTTCATTACATGTACTGTAGGTATGCATGCACAAACAACTGGTGTACAGAAGCACTTATGAGATGCATGCGTTGAATTAGGTATGACAAGGTCTCATGAAATGGTTGAGTAACTGCCATCGCTCAGTTCCATCCAAGTGTGTGTGTGTGTTTGTGTATATGTGTGTGTATATGTGTGTCTCCAAATCCTCTTCCATGTTTGTGAGCTCTCATGTATTTAGCAGTATGCAAATCCTAGACAGGGATTTGCTTAACCAGGGAGCCATGCATGTTAGTGATACCCTGTCTCAAGACACACACGCGCACACACACACAAGCATATGCACACACTCCTACCGTTCTGATCCACTTTTACACTGATTATTACAGCGTCCACATTGCAGAAATGCTCAACTGGTTTAGTGGAAACACAGATCCAGGATTAAAACACAGCAAAAGAAATATATTTTATACTTCCTATTATAGCACCGTAATCTGACTGCATATGCATGCAAACACACACGCACTCAAAAATAAAGCCAGGGTTCTTAAGTTCAGTTAATTTTATGCTTTTTGTTGAGCTATATAGTTCCTCCTCTTAAGTTCTAGAGTAAATAACAAAATCATAGGAAATATAAAAAAAAAATATATATAAATAACTATTAGGTTAGGAATTGGGTAATTGTCATAAAACAAGATCTTTTGAGGTCAACTAGATAAAGCTCTCCATGTTTTATACTGTATAGTTGTTAAATAGTTAAAGTGAAGGTGAAGACCAGAGAATTACAGCCTCAACTGATGCACCCCTTGTTTTTTTATTTATTTATTTATTTATTTATTTTTTGCTGCACTTCGATTGTTTTTCTCCTGAACAAAAAGAAATAGCACTAGAATGTAGAAGATCAAGCACTGCCTGGAAGGTGAATCTATAGCGATATTTGTATTGTTGATATTTATTTTCTTCAGTGTCCTTGAAATGTCTGTTCTTACCCTCAGTTTATTTTAGACCCATTGTTGGTTACGAATGTGAAATTTTATGTCAGCAGTTACATTATTTGTCTACAGTGGACTGAAAATGCAAGACACACAAAGCGAATTAGAAATATAATGTTTTATAAGGATGCACCCTTTCTGTTTTGACCAAATGCTGTTGTGTATTATGACTTATTGCTGGATTTTTAAATTTGGTGCTGCATTTTTTACCTTGAGGTCTTGTTAATGGTTTTGCATATCATACTTTTTTTTGCTGTTAAGTTTTTGTTTGTAAATGGGTTTTTGGTATCATATATGCCTTATCATAACTACATACATTTTCAATTAGTTTCTGTAAGTAATGGAAAAGTAAAGAAAATGCTTTTTTAAGATGAAGAACTCAATAATAAACCAGCAGTTATATAACTTCTACATGTCCACACATTAATCATGATTTATCAAGGCTCTAGTACGCAATATTTCGAAAATGAATTTAAAATCCATACAAACCCAGCAGCAGTTAAAATGTATAACATGGCATGGTATTTATACTGCAGCAATACTTTAGACAAGATTAGTTGAAAATGCTGCTGTTTTTATTTCCCCAACTAGTGATGGAAAAACTGAGCGAGGAGAAGAGAGGAAACGAATGGAGAGGTTATAACAGGTTGTATAAACATGACCAAAGCAGAAGGGGAAAGCATATCTAAACTGTAATTATCTCTGGGGAAGGGAGCTTTGTCTCCATCACCTCCAACTGTGAACAAACTGTCACTGTGGCTCCACATTTACTTACCTGATCCACCACACACACACACACACACACACACGCTCTCTATTTATAACATGTTTTCACCCCTTCTCTCTGTTTCACACTTTCTCTCTTTTTTATGCCTTTTTCTCTCTCAAAAGGCAAGTAGGCAGTCTGAATAAGTTGCTATTATTATTTCTGCCTATAAATAGACATCTCTTGGGTTGCTTGGGGTGATTTCTTTCTCTTTCTTCAGGGTGCTACTGTACAGCAGAACCTGGCTAATGGGAACTTCAGTACTTGTTTGAGAAGTAAGTTACCACTTAGGTTGTTCTGAACAAGTCATTACTGCAATCGTCTCTGAAGTCACTGGAATTGTAGAGAGCAGTACAGGTCACGGTTTGCCACCACTCCAGGGTCATGGCTAAAGGCCTCGAGCCCTTTGATACCCACATCTCCCCTGGTGTTTTGTTTCAGCCCAGAAGAAAACAATGAACCTGACAGACAGCCAAATTTGGCTGGTTAGTGGCTGGTTCCGGTTACTGCCCTATTATGCTATGTGAATAGACAACAGGTAACAGAATCTGAGTAGAGGCGGTGGAGCTCCAGGTCGGTCGCTTTGTCCAGTCCCAGCCTTGATTACCTGTAGGTTATCGCTGTGGCTCAGTTAGCAGCCACTTTATTCTCTCAAAGAAATAATCATCCTATCAACCTGCCACTACCTGGGGGGCAATAGGGCACTGAACTAGAGTAGATACAACTTCAGGATGCAATGCTAAAGTAAATTGAAGATATTTTAGGCAAGTTAAACAACTTTATAATTTTACATAATGCTAAATTTAGATTAACATTAACATTTTTGGATGAAGTACTTTTACTCCTTATCTGATTTTTCTGTCAGACCTACAGTACACACAACACCTGTACGGACTCAGTAATTCTAATGTTGCTCTTCTAAAAATCTACAAATCTGTTATTATCTACAAATAATAACAATTTAACAGAGCAATGTTAAGAAACTAAGACCTCTCTACTGAACTATCTATTGAACAATATGTTATGTATTTGTTTGTTTGTTTGAAACAGTGTGATGCCTAAAACCTTGTATTTTCATTCTTTAAAACACATTCATGTCTAGGATCTCGAAACACATAGAAAACCTACCAATTTAAAATTGACTTGCTGTATCTCAGCAACCAAAGGCAAATAAAATGGCAGCGAGCACAAACCACATGTTAAGAGAGTTAGAGTCAGTCACATATACATATAGTGTGATTACAACCTTGGCAGAAATGAATTTGAATTGGCTGATTGGTCAAATTGCGAAATTTTAAACAAGAAATAAAAGCCTAAGATAATCTTACAGTACTGTGCAAAGGTATTGAGCCACCCCTCATTTCTTCATATTAAATGAAATGAAATTAATCGAATTAAATAGATTAAATTAAAGAAACAAGAATGGATGTTTTACTGTGTGAAAGCTGCTAAGTGCCTAAAGATTTATAAATTGGTTGTTTCTGTAACAACTTCAGCAATGACCTCATTTCCCCTCTCGTCTGTTCCAACCACTCAGTATTCAGCATCACCAGTATACTAATCACTGGCCTGATCATCTGTCATCATCTGTACCCGTTTGTTTTTACTGGTTCATGCCTTAAGTTAGGTCACTGTGTAGTTTAACAAACAAAAAGCAATCCTCTGTAACTGATCAGGTACAGGGACAGGACTGAAAATGAGAGACAAAAAGTCCTGCAGGAAGTCTTAAAAACTATTCATTAAGACTGCATTAAAAATGCAAGGAAGTCTGGCTCTTTGGAAATGAGGTGTGGCTCAAGAGTTTTGCACAGTACTATAAGAGATTTGAAGAAGAAACATTAAATTACATCATAACACAAAAGCCCCAATCAAGTTCCATATCATGAAGCAAAAGAACTTTAACTAAACCAGTTAAAGTTGGTGGGGTGGTTTGAGTTTGAGTTCGACATTAACAAATCACTTAGACATAAAAAAGAGATATTGAGGGAGTGAGAAATATTATGCAATCTATTTTTAAAAATACCTATAAAACACCAACTTTGTGCATAAAAATGTGTATTTTTGTGTATACTACTTTTGTAAGGGTAGTAAAAATTATTTGAGGGGTACAATATGCACTCAACCATGTTACTGAAACTGTAGCTTGGCATTTGCTAATAACATGGGTAGACCAAAGGAATGTCCTTTTCTCTACTTTTCATATTTTTTCAATCTTTTCAGCCTTGACTCTATGTGTCACTCTAATCAACACACCTCTGTTACTCAGATTATCAGAGAAAGCTCTTTCTCTCTCTCGCTCTCTCTCAC
>JAQMYG010000010.1:10569138-10582599 GCA_030014215.1 Clariallabes teugelsi
AAAACATTTTTAGCATTGATTTGCAACTCTGTTTCTGTAATTGGAGTAACATTGCTTCTCATTCTTAAACGGTTTAAATTGTAGCAGGTTTTTAAATAAATCCTAATATAATTCGGTCATGCCAATCACCCTGAAAAAGAGAAGTCGCCGTCCACTTTTACTCCATGGCCACAGCAGTTCTGGCCTGTTTGTGCAATTTTATTTGGCCCCTGCAGTCCTGCAGTCTCCTGCTTAGCTTGCAGTGTAAGCAGAGCAACAATGGCACCCTGCGGATCAGCTCCAGCCTCCTTCTTCTCCTGTGCTTTATTCGGTCCCCCCAGGCCGCCGAGAGCAAGCCAAACGGACCACTAAGTGACAAGGGGAGAAAGAGTGAGTGACATTTCGACAAAAAAAAAGAAAAGGAAAGAAAGAATAAAAAATAAAAAAAATGTTCTGATTTTTGTTTTTGCCATCGACCCAAGTCACCATGGAGAAGGCAAGTGTAGTGCACAGCTAGAGGACAGAACATGTGCATGGGCATGTGTGCCTTTAACAGATGTTTTTATGTTTTTTTTTGGTCTCGTTTAATGTAAACATGAACAGGCATTTTGTTTATGTGTCAATGCACATAAAGCCAATATTGTCCAATGATGTAATGGTCTGGACATCATTCTAGCTAGTATGGAGTATTTATAAAGATCAACAGGTCAATAATGCATGTATTCAGGACTGTCATTTTGGAAGGATTAATCAAACTGATGGGACTTTTGGATGGAGTATAAAAAAAAAAGTCTAAAAGCTTTCAATGTTAAAGTATACTAAAGCATCCAACAAAAACCATATGACTATTAATAGAAAGGCATGAATGAGCAATGATTTTAATTAGAATGAATTTTGTAGTTTAGTTATGCGTTCTGTGAGGTTTCTTTGGCGCTGCAGCTGGGAGATGGTTATATTTAGAAAGCATTGCGCTTACTGTGTGTGCAGGCAGTCGAGAAGTCATTTTAGAGCACTGATCTCAAGCCTTAATTCCTACCTGAGTGCAAAAGCATTGCAATCTCACTGCACTTTACCCTCGCCTCCACAAGCGCTGTTTGATCACCTAATTAAAGCCAACAGGGCTAGGAAAGTCCAGTTTTGCTTTACCATTCAAAATTTTACCACTTTATGTCTTTGTTTTAATTTTTGTTGTTTGGTTTTCAGCTATTTTAATATACATTTCATTTGGAAGTTATTTATTTTTACATTTATTATTATGTATGCTAAAATGGGTTTTATACAACAGTTAGTTCTGACCAAGTAATCCCATTGGACGAGAGGCATTCCACAAGTATAACAGCACTGGGACGTTTAACGATGTGTATCACTCCGCATCACAGGTGTTCTAACAATCATTCATTACACGAACTGTTGGTCGTCAGTGTTGGTGAAAGTACGGTCGGTATGGTCTGCAGTACTGGAAATAGTAGAGAGAAGCTGCCTGTCAAATCCTACATTGAAAACCAGTCACAGGAACACTTTTAGAAAGAAAACACATCTTATAGCATCATCTACAACAACACTTCATCTCCTTATGCATTTAAACATCCATGTTGTTCTAAAAATCCCTCTCTAGCCCCTGATCAACGGCATTATTTAGTGTGTGACCACCCCAATGAGGATGGGGATGCGTTCCCTGTTGAGTCTGGGTCCTTTCAGGGTTTCTTCCTATTGTCATCTCAGGAGGATTTCCTTGTCATCGCCACCCTTGTCTTATTCATCAGGGACAAACTGATCATTTTAGTCTATACTGTGTTTGAAAATATATAAATATGTAAAGCTGCTATTAGAGGCACTATAAAAATAAAATTGAATTGGAACAAGAGATACAGTAGCTTTCCATTTAATGTTGTTTGGGATTCAAGCCCAGAAACCTGGAAGTTAGCTGATGTTCTAAAGCAGAGTAAGTGGATATACAAAAAGAAATCTTTTCAAAATATATTGGCACAGAATGACTAAGCACTATAGCCCATTTATACTTAGTTACTGATGGAATGTTGTTCAGGCTGCTAAAACCACGAAATTGCAGTAGTCATCTGCCATAAAAAATCAGTTCAGTGGATTAAAGGTCATCCATACAGTATGTGATGAAAATATAAATAACAGACCGTTACTTAAACAAATAAAAGATAGCAATAAAAGACTTATGAAATACTTATCATAAAATTGTAGTAGGATGTGCCAAATATTTTGAGATAAGTTGTAAAAAGATATTCTCAAATGTCAACATTTTAAAACAAGAACACAAATTTATGAAATACTGTAAGTCATACACAAGTTTTTGATTGCATAACATTGTTGAGATAAAACAAACTGGGAAAACACTCAAGATTTTGACATACGATTTTGGAAGACTAGTACATTTTTAAATTTAGTTTAAATAAATTAAAATTTTGATTGCAGGCTTCTTCTGAAATAAGTCAACATTTTGATATACTGCAAATCCTAAAAATAATTTTAAAAAAGTGTTATTTTCTTTCCCACTTGATAAAAATGAGTGTTTAAAATTGGTGGATAATTACATTACTAAATGTTTCAAATTAAACTATTAAACATATTTGAATATTACAGCAAGGAAGCTAGCTAACGTTTTTATATTCCAGCTAACTTCAGCTACTTTTGGATCATCAGTTCTGAGTATTTTTTTTTTCTTTTTTACACATGCTCTTTTTCATTTCCAATAAACCAGTAGATGAAATGATTTACCTTTGAGCAGAATGTTGACTGAGCTGTTGACTAACTGTTAGAAATGCCCTATTCATGAGAGACCAGGTAAATGATTTGGGTTTAGTGGTGTTTAGGGTTTGAGCCAACTGTAGCCTTGAAGTGATCTTTTGCTTTTTGTGGCTCATCAACGTCAAGGTTCAATGTGTCGTGATGCTTTTAATGAAATTGCATACATTTATCTGCAGTAGCCTCTTTATTCTTGTCAGGGTTATGGTGATGAAACAGCAGACAATTACAAAAATATCTACAAGGTTATGTCCTAGTTTATACTAATAAATGTACATTACAAAATAATACAAACACAGAGTCTTCTAAAAGCTGCTGGTCGTAGCTTTCCATAGTCCTACTGGAGGTCTACACAGAAATGTCCCACATAGCCTATACAGTAGGCATCACCATTCAGAACACTGTGCCATGAATCCACAAATTGAGCACAGACAATTTTACAGCACAGAGCGCTGAGAGGTCCAGGGACCACTCAAAACTATCATACAAACTCTCTCCGGTTTCAACAAGAACAGCAGGCACACGGCACATCACGCACGGTGGATCGAGGCCTGGGGAAACCCGTCTCACAAGATTGGATCTGGAGCTCTGCCACGACTGGCACTCGCAGACAGAGGCACAAACACAGCATAACATTAAAACGGAAAACGCCAACGCATTCAAATGCAGAAGTAAAAGAAAAAAGCTCTCTCAGACACACACACACATACACACACACACACCTACTGTACTCCAGCGCACACTATCTGATAGAGCTCATGGTGTGTCTGTCAAGTGCCAGGATTGAGGAGGTGTATGTACAGGGGTGCACGGTGAGATGAGGTTAATGAACAGAGCTCAGTGATTCTCTCTCTCTCTCTCTCTCTGACTCTCTCTCTTCCTTTCCTTTTCTCACTCACTTCACTGCCTTTTCTCTGTCCAGATTCTTGGCTCCTCTCCAGGTTGTGGGATTCTGGAAGTTTGTCTGGCGCAGAAACAATTTCTCAGGGCTCGTTGCACAGGGGAAGCTGTGTTCGGCTTTGTGTGAGACTCAGTGACCTCTGTGTGTGTGTGTGTGAAAGAGAGAGAACAAAACAAGAAAGTTTAGAAATACAAATGTAATGTTTTCAACCTTAAACCACAAGACATTATCAGCATCATGTTACATGCACTATTTGATTTTACATTATTTAGATCAAGCAGTTAAGTCACATGTTTTTTCTTATTATTTTCCCCAGATTTTCTCCTTAATTTAGTCGTATCCAATTCCCCCCCGTCACTAGGGGTCTCCCACATTATCCCCGCTCTTACTATCACTCAGTCAGTTAGGGAGGGCCACAGACTATCACGTGTTTCCTCCGAACCACGTGATGCCAGCCAACCGCATTTTTAAAAAAAAATTGCTCGCGCACGCACCGTTGGGGGCGGCGTAACACACTCGGAGGACAGCGCTATCCGTTACTTCCTGAGCTCACAGATGCGAATGATTGGTTGTAGCGCCGTGAGTGATGTGAGAACGCTAAGTAACTCCCACCCCGCTGAGAGAGCTCAGCCAATCAGCTCTCTCCAGGCTCTCGGCTGCAAGAGGCATCACCCGGGAATTGAACTAGCGATCTCTGGATGATAGGGCTAGCGCTTTACCATTGCGCCACTTGAGAGGGGGGTGGGGATTTTTCATCACAAATCACCACCTACTTTTTTCTTCATGAAACAATTAGCTTTCAGACACCAACATTAGCTTTCATTCCCATTCATGTCCACTTATTGTTAAATTTGTTTATTAAAAATCCTTTTTCAAAAATTGTGCCTCATATAATAAGTAGAAATCGTTCAAGAAATTGTTCTTGGTAAAATCATATCTTTTTTTTTTCTTACACGAGTTCCCTAGGTAATATCATTGAAATAATCAAACCTGTTAGTGATTAAGTCACGCATAAATTGTGCATATGTGAATTCAGCTCTGTATTAAATTGTGAATAACTAACATGCTGAAATAATTTCCCTTTAAATATAAATCCTGAATGACTATGTTACATCTATGTTATTCTTACCAATTAATGTGAAATTTTTAACACTCTCCTCCATTACCCGCCATGCCTTTCGAGTGCCCACTGATAGCGGCACCATTAGGAACTCATTTCTCCAAAGTGCAAGAAAATGTAGAGGCTCTTGAATCCCTTAGTTTGTCTGGCTTTCTCATCTCCTCACCTACAGTCTATACTCTGTTCAAATGTAGATCAACTTTCATGCTAACACTCCCATAAACATGATCATGCTGGCCATCCTGTGGATTTCTAACAAGCGACCCAGCCTTGTGTTAGAAGCCAATTAGCATTGCAGCTCGTATTAGCTATGAACAAAGCAGTGAGGTGAGTCATGAACCTGTCGCCACTAGTTCACGGAAGCTCGCATTCCCATTAACTAGCAGTAAAGAGAGATTGAAACACAACATGGACTGTTCAGAAGTAATAGCTTAGAATTAGTTACCAAGAAGCCAAAGTGTTGTTTAAGATACTTCTTGCAAAAAGTGGTGACTGGTTTTGAATGTCGTTTTTGGCAGGCAGCTGCTCTTCTCTATTTCTGGTCCTGCACACAACCACTAGGCAACAGTAAAGCATGAGGGCGAGCACCAATCTGCCATAACATTAAAAACAATAGCATTAAAACCACTTAAGTTTTTGGGGTTCCGCTGTGCCATGGGGGCAGATCTGTCTCCTTGGGCATGAGTCCGCAGGGTCTCTGGGGGCGTGCTGTGGGGTCTGGCACTAGGATGCTGACTAGGATCTTTTGGGTACTTTTGGTTGGGGGTGGGGCTTCTCTGGAAGGGACTAGTTTTTCCAGTGCAATCCCATGGGTGCTTGATCTGATTGGGATTTGGGATTAGGGTAATGGCCAGTTTTATAGGGATTTGTGCTGCATTGGCGGATGGGCTGGCCTTTGAGCCATGAGTACCCATGATCCTGTCACGAGTTTACTGGAATATAGTTGGTGACTAATGTTGTTTGGATCACTTGCAAGTGGTCACAATGCAGTGTATATTTCCTTTATATAGAATTGTTGAAAAGAATTCTCCTGTTAAATTGTAACACTTGTACATCCTCAACTATTCAACATAAGCATTTGTTTCAGTTTTCCTCAAAGGTCTCCGTCGTTTGTATGTAGGTTTCACCTCTTGATCCCCAAACTCTCTAAAAACTTTCTTTAAATTTCTTTCCAAGGACAAATTACGTTTATTTAGATTGAATCTTAAAAAAAGATCCATCATTCTTCTCAAAAGGTATGTAAAGAGAAATGAGAGAGAAAGAAAAGCATCTCTGCAATGTGATACCAGTGGAAAGAAGCTGAATCCTGTTGTTCTAGGAATCTCGTCAATGCATTGTTATGTATATGGTTTGCGAATAAAAAAGCTCTTGCCCTCTTCTTTTCACTCCCTCTCTCCTTCCTATTACATACAGCAGGGTTGATCTTAAAGCAGTCAGGAAGAGTCAAGACAGTGAAAAGTGCAAGAAAAGACTCCAGTAACCATCTTAGATGACACTTTCTTTTCAGCCACATCCTGACTGTAAGGGAAGCTGTCAGCACATACACCACCGTACACTTCCTGATGTCAGTTACCTAAGGCTGGGGCAGCTCATACTTCCAGTAGGTATTTGTTAAGCAGGAACCTGTCACATCCACCGCAGGGCTTTGATAAAGCATCGTCTTTTTGTTCAGAGTGCATAAACTCATTTATCTAATGAACAGGCCCACCTCAAACCACTCTCTGAGCTCTCGCGGTTCAGGGAGATCAAACGCGAGCTTTGAAGTCTTCAGAGATACAGTTGATTTGCTTAATGTGTCACATGCATTCGGATTAAAACCCAGGGAAAGTGGAAGAATTCATCACCACTGTGACGGGCATTCTGGCATCATGTTCACAGTAGTAGGGATGACACCAAATATACACATGTTACACGAAATAAGCAGGTGTGTTTTAAACTGATACAAATACTGATAGGAACAAGAGGGGTCTCTGTGCACCAGGAAAGATCACTGGAAAGGAAAAGGCTGTATTAACACCATTTCTTTATTCATCCCAAACTACTTTATTGTGTTTGGTCAGAACCAAATATAACCAAAATATGGCCTTAAGAAAGGTAAATGTATATATATATGTATATATATATCATTGTCATCATCTACGATACCACTTTATATATCATACATAGTACCTGTATATAATATATACACAAAGAGTTTGAGTACAAACTTTGTTATACATTTTGAGTTTATGACGTCATTATTAAACATTTCTTCTTTCCACACATTAGTATTCCAAAAAATAAAAAATCTTAAAGGTGAATATCCATAGATCAGAAATAAAGCATCATATGATGCAAAAGACCACTTTTCAGACAAAAACTGCAGAAAAGCTCCTCAGAGGGACTGTGGCTGGTTCGGCAGGAAGTTCAGTAAATCTGAGCAGCTCATTTCCTTATAAAATTGTATTGACTTATTACTGTTTATTAAGTAATTTTTTGCCTTTTATGGAAACTTTTTTTCCGAAGACATCCTTGATGGATGGATGGATGGATGGATGGATGGATGGATGGATGGATGGATAGATAGATAGAAGTAAAGAATGAAAAACAGAAAGAAAGAATTAGTGAAAAGCAACTGTAAATCTCTCTCTCTCTCTCTCTCTAACTCACACACACACACAGGCGCGCACGCACACTGTCCTTAACCTCTGTCCATCTGAATTTTCCATCTTCCTCTAGTTCTTAAAAAAAAAGTCAGAAAAGGTGAACAAGCAATTGTTATTACTACACTCTCCCCCCTGCTGCCAAATCAGCAATCAGTGCCCTAAATAGCCCCATCCTCTTCCAGCACTGCCCCATTTTCCATCTCTTAACCTGGCCGCTCCCCAGGCCGAGCTTTTAGTGTGTCAGGCAGTGTGTGCAGGGAGCGAGGCTGTAATGGGGTGCGCACAGCAGGGGTGAGACGGCTATCGGGATGGAGCAACTGCCTAAAACTGCAACTGCCAGAATATGTAGAGAGAAGAAAGGAGCGCTGAGGGATGGAGGACGTACCACAGCTGGCGGCGCAGGGTCATAAGGGTGCATCTGGAAAAATGATTCCTTTCTTGCATCTTCATACTGACTCTCTTAGTGCTCGGGCTTTGTAAAATTTCAAATTACATTTCTATTACTTTTTTTTTTCTTTCCTTATCGCAGGATGTTTTTTGGTCTCGGTCTTTGATCTTGTTTCCAGTATTCCCAGGTGATGAGATGATGTGGAATTTCTCTCTGTGTTCTAGCTAACACTGAAGCAGCAATTTATAATTCAGAAAGTGTAACTGCAATTACAGTTATCCCCTTTTCTTGGAGGAACACCTCCTCGGTTGAAACTCTGTGCCTTGTGAGTTGCTTTTTAGGGAAAAAAGTGCCACAGCTGAGAGGTTCTGTTTGGAGCAGAGATAATTTGGGCGAGAAAAAACTGTAAATAAAAGCCAGAAATAAAGAAACACTTTGGGAAACATTACAGATTAATCATTTAAACGATCCGAAATGCTACAGTTGAAAAAAAAAAAAAAAGCATGTATTAAATAAAAATATCAGAATCGCTGTTTTTATGTTCCCTATCCAACAGCTTCACATGGACCATGGCTAGATCTCCAGCAGAATGTGTGAACCTAAAGGAAAAAAAACGTGTAACAGGTACATTTCCTAGGAAATATCCATATTTTTCCTATAGACTTAAATAGGATACATAATATTCTGCTTGTTTATTTTATATTTTGTATAAGACCAGTTTTCTTACATCTTTCAGGTAATCTTTTGTCGTTTATGACACGGATCCATCAGCGGCTGTTTGTCATTCAGGTTCATCTCACACCGAGTGGGCTAAAACCAATTTCCTCTCATGTGGAATTCCTTGGCTATTCTAGCATGATTAAAAAGCTGAAGTGATTTAGTTTAAATGTTACTGATTTTATAAATGTGACACAGTGAATTCTAAGTGCACCCCTTTTAAATGAAATTGCTTTTGAAAACTGGAAACTACCTTACTTTTTTAATACCATCAAGATATCTCCAAAATGATGGGAGAGCCTGATAACGTCCTACAGAAAACAAACAGCAACTTCTGCCCTGCCCTGTGCACCTCCACAGGTGCGTATGTGTGTGTGTGTGTGTGTGTATCTGGCCTTACCTGTGCAGCCACCCCACAGACCTGGAGGTCAGCCAAGTCTCATCAATTATCCGTAAGCCAATCCAGCGCGTGAGTGGGAGGGTCTGAGGATCATGTTCTGGTTAATTGGGCCTCCATGCATGGATGTGGCACCAATCAACCTTCAGCTCCTCTGAGGCCTGAACTTCAGACGTCTCATATTCAACCGCTGATTGGACAGATAAACCTGACGAGGAGCCACAACTAGTAAACAGGATGTGGGATAGCATTGCTGTTACAAGGATGATTAAATTTGCTCTTGGATTAAGTATCTTAATTGCAGCTTGTGTTTATGCATTTACTTTCAACTGCATGAGCTGTGTGCGCCTAATCACATAAATGATTCAAGTGTAAAGTTCTGTCTTTTATTATTCTTATTATTTCTGGAGCCCTTTGGTATTACTGTATATGTACAGTATTACTGTATACCGGATTTACACTCTAAAAATGGATGGATTAAACATGGGTAGGTTTGGAAAGCTGTGGACCGGGTGTAGAGTTTTTTTTTTTTTTTTTTTTTTGTAAATGCAAATTCTGAGTAAAAATGACTATATTGCACTAATCAGCTAACATACATTTGTCAGCACTGGCTAAATGTAAAAAAAAAAAGAAAAGAAAAATATACAGTATATTGCCTATATAATGTCTACAGAAATATAATTAAATGATTACATTTAATGTGAAAATAAAAATATATGTTTTGCTCTGTCACGTCTCTGTTTCAAATGGCGCAGTGGAAAATTTCAGAAAATAAATCTTGACGCAATGCTGATTGTCATATCTATATACTGTATAGTCCTATCTATATATATAGTGTATATAGTACCCGGTGTAAGGCAATGCAAGTATTAAATTAAATTAAAGCACAAGTGAATGTGACCTAATCTGAAAGTCTTTAAATGCAAATTAAAAATGAAAACTTGGACAACACCACCAGAAACAAAAACAGAAAGAAAACATTTAAACTTACATCAATCAGCCATTATATCAACAACACAAATCAATAACACATCAACACTGATTATCAATCAGGATCATGGGCACCCAAGCCTCAACCATGCCCACTGGGACCAAAGGCCATCCTGTCTGGTCCAACCTCAGAAATCACAGATAAAAGTCAATGCTGGCTTTGCTAGAAAGGCTCCAGGACATGAATGCACCACAGGCATCATGCACAGAGCCCAGGAGGCACAGAGCTGTTGTCCAAAGGTTTCTGCCCTTTGGATCTGATTGAGTGCCAGTGGGATGCACCACACCGGACGGCACCCTAAGGATCCACTGGCAATGTCCTTGTGTCAGACACCACAGCACACCCCCAGAGGTCTTGTGGAGTCATGCCCCGAGGGGTCAGAGCTACAAGGGGAACTTACTCAATATCAGGCTTAGTGTTTTGTGCTGTAATGTTAGCATGTGTCAGCATGGTGGGTGAATTCTGGCTCTGACACTTTTTAAACCTAACCTACATCACCCAAGTTCATAATCAGTCCTAAATCAGCAGGACTGTGGGTTATACAGTACCAGTGAAAAGGTTTTTGTACATTCTAGAACAATGCTGGAAATTTCAAGACTATGAAATAAAAGGGGGAAAGAAAAGATCAGGGAATTAGAAGGTGTGTGCAAACTTTTGACTGGTGTACATGTAACTACATACTGAGAGAAATAAGAAAATGGTAATATTTCCTCCCCAAAATAAGCAAACTATTATCTTCAATTAAGGCGAGAATGCTGCACTTTGACAGTCTAATCCACTTGAACCTAGTGCACTTGACAAAAAAAAAATAACATGCAAATAAACAAACAAACAAACAATATAGAATAATATTTTATCAGATGTCTGACTACAACTGTGACCCTATCTTCCCCATTTTCCAAAATGACATCATAGAAATGTGATGGGGGGGGCGTCATGTGGAAAAGTGAAAAGATAAAGTCTGAGCGTGAGATACGGAGAAGAAAAGAGAACTCTGATCACAGATATCACTAATCTCATTATAATCCTATAATAATCCTGTTATGAACACGTTCTCAGCGCTCCTTTCTGTAATGCGATCTGGATTAAGCCTCAACAAGTGGAAGTAGAGAACAGAGACAAGGGATGATGTCCAGCTGAGATGCTTGTGACTAGGTCCATCTACACACACACACAGACACACACACACATACACACACACACACACAGGAACACATGCCATGCCATAGTGGAATTGACCTGATCTGTGTAGGAGGGGATTCCACTGTTTGCATGCATGTTTGTGGGTGTGTGTGTGTGTGTTTGTGGGGGGGGGTGGTATGGGACGGTAGACGCGAGGTGGGTATCACTGACTCCCACACCAAAAGACTATAATTTGGCTGGTATTGTTCCCCTTATCCTCTGTATCTATCACAGTGTGGTAAGTGTTCCTATTCAACCCGTCCATCAAAGAGCTGGAGGGCAGCTTTCATCTCAGATCAGGTAACTGCACAACGCTTCAGCAGGTTGGATCTCCACAGTGAAGAGAGAACCAAGAAAGACACTCCCTTCAGCACACCCTGCACACACAATAACACACACACACAATAACACACACACAATATTACACACACACACACACACGGTCAAAACAAGGGATTTAGGGATTAAGTGCTTTGTAGTCATTACATCTTTCATGCGATTGATACTTACTGATTGACTGAACTTTCTTTCATTCTTTTTTTTCATGCAAATTTGCTTTCACTAACAGGATGCTAGATAGTTCTCATAAAAAAATGAAACGATTTGAAAAATTGTAACAAATCCAAACAAATTGTAAAAACATAATTTGAAGTACAAATTTGAACATGTGATCAGTTTATGTTTCATTTACAGTTTCCCTATTATACGAAGTTTCCATATTTTGAGCTTATTTAAAAAGAAGTACTCATGGAATGCTCGAGTCAATTCAATGTATTTGTGAAGTGATTTTAAGAGTGAACATTGTCACCAAGCAACTTAACAAAAAAAACAAAACTTCTGAATATAAATGTACAAAAACTGCATAAATGTAATTAATTTGTGCTTAATGGGGAAGCCAAAGGCAACAGTGGCAGAGACAAACTTCATGAGGATCCTTCCTTTTGGTGATACCGGATAGCATGATCATGAACAAATACTTTCTGTACTGTAACTGTATGCTATATGAAAGGAACATAAAAAATAACACTTTGTTAAGGATACCAACTGTACTAGAGTAAAACATTTTTCATGGCGATTTCAGAGTGACTTCAATCATAAGGTATAATGACATAACTGCATCAAATGCAGTCCAAAAGGAAGGAAAGAAAGAGGGAAGGAAGGAATTATTTATAGAAATACAGACATGAGAGGGAGAACTCTCACAGCAGGAGGAGAAAGCTTGTTCCCCGGTGGATTCTTTATTATATGAGGTACTAACAAATAACCTGCTCCTTATAAGATAGAAAGCAGGGCAGATCATAGAATATAGGAGTTAACTCAAGGAGGTTATAAGTCAATAGTGGTATTTTACATCCAATGCGAACATTCACCTTCACATTCACATTAAAAAAAAAAAAAAACTGAAAAAACCTTTACTTTAAAGTGTTTGATTCTTTATGTGCAACAACTGAAATATTAAGTGTTGGATAAACTAGTAACCAATGCTGCTCTAAGGTGACATAATTATCAATTTCCATTCAGCACCATTATGAGGTAAAACTCTTATGTAATGACAAATATTGACTAAAATTGCTTAGTAAAGCTGATTTGGGACATATTTGGGACATGTTTGTATAATGTATTTAATGACTCAATGTTGTCTTAGACTATTTCCCACCCTGCGTAAGTTAGTGTTTTCTCTGATTTGAGACTCCCACAGGAGTGACTGGTAATTATATAATCAGTTAATACAGGTGGTATAGGACGGAAAGCACATAAATATGCTGAGAAGGTGAACACCAGGGCCAGAATTGAGAATCATTGCTATGGTGTGGGAGAGAGAGAGAGAGAGAGAGAGAGAGATAGAGAGCACCCCAGGCACCTGGCTGACTAATTAAAAGAGCTAATTACATACAATTACCACTGGAGCCTCCCACTCTGACAGTGCCCTCTCATACTTGGGAGATATATGTGTGTGTGTGTGTGTGTGTGGCTGGGGGTGTCATAATCCACTGCTTGAGGGCTCAGCTGGCACAGCCCCCACCCTCCATGGAGTTTTGTCCTGAAGAGGAACCACTGCATAGACGACCACAAAAGCAAGTCAAGCACCTGCAAGACAGCCGAGAGCTCCAGGCCAGGTGCAGGTTTTGGTTGAGAGAGGCAGACAGACAGACAGACAGACAGACAGAAAGACACGCATGCACACACACACAACGTTCAACTGCCACACATGCAAACTAAGCCCAACTCGGCTCTTTGATATGGGTAAAGCTTATTGCACCTGCTCTACTATCCCACAACAGCTGTGGATGTATCAAATTCAAATTCAAATTTTATTTGTCACATACACAGTCATACACAGTACGATATGCAGTGAAATGCTTGCACGA